>ML293574.1:0-104927 GCA_005239495.1 Nicotiana undulata | reverse complement strand
ACATCAAGTCACCATGTAGTATTCATCAAATAATAAGTTCGAAATCAGTTCCCAGAAAACCTTGGAAAACAGGTGTGATATCAGTATATCTCAGTGAAATTTTCAGTAAAACCAGTTTGAAAACGAAGTAAATCATAGTTCGAAAACTCCGTAAAAATCTTCATAAAACTGCCCCTCAAGTTATAATCATTTCTCGTAACAATATCTTTCTGTATTAGCCCATCAGGCAAGCTCACAATCACTCTGCCCATCAGGTAACCTCACAATCACTCTGCCCATCAGGCAACCTCACAATCACTCTGCCCATCAGGCAACCTCACAATCACTCTGCATAAGCCCCGTGGGCATCAATCATTAGGTACCTGCGCTCACTGGGGGGTGTGAACAGACTCCGGAGGGGCTCCTACAGCCCAAGCTCTATAATAAGCCACAACATGGCATAAATCACACAAAATATAGGCCCGCAGCCTCACTCATATCATATCATCCTCACAATATAGGCCAGAAGCCTCACTCATATCATAACATCCTCACAATATAGGCCAGCAGCCTCACTCAGTCAAATACTCTCAATTTGCCCTTCAAGCCACAAATATACCAGGTACTCGACCCAAAAGCAGTGCTTCATTTTTAAGAAGTAGTATCAAGATACTTTGAGTGTCAAAACAATTTCACAGAAACGACTGAGTGAAAAATCATAACATATCAGTGAGGAAAATAGCAAAGCATCCCCCAGGGGGTAAACTAATCGGCACTAGGCCCCAAACATGGCTTACAACCCAAATTATATCAAAATATATCAATGCTATTAAGCATAGGCTTAAAATCGGTTTCGCAACTCAATAGTTGCCTAAATAGGGAATATATTTCCAAAGTTTCAACCTTTGCATTTCAAAACCCGTGAAAGGGTGCATAGTCCGGGGTTTCATACCCTCAGGACAGGATTTAAAGACATTACTTACCTCAAAACTAGCCCGGAACTATTCCACAACACGCTTGCCTTTCGAATCAAACGCTGAAGGCTCTAAATCTACCAAGTTCAGATTTTTATAATCAATATGTGCTTAAGGAACAATTTCCAATCGAAAGATATCAAATTTAAACAAGAAATCCAAAAACGGTCAAAATCCGACCCCCGTGCCCTAGTCCCGAAACTCAGAAATTTTTATACAAAGTGTTCTTCGTCCTCTCACGAGTCCGTACATATAAAGAACATCAAAATCAGAGTTCGTTTTTCCCCTCAAATCGACCCCTAAAGGTCTCCTAATCTCAAGCCCTAAAACCCAATTTTTCTACTGATTTTTCATACATTTACACTGGTTTTATGTTCTAAAATCATCCATAATCGAGTTTTAATGATCAAAACACTTATCTCTATGAAAAACACTGATTTGCCTCTTCAAAAATCGCCCCCAAAGCTCTCTATCCGTACAATAATGGTGTAAAAATATGTTTAAGTCGCGGAGGGTTTATCTTACAGTTATGAACAGTGGTTCCGCACCTGCGACTTCCCTGAAGCGGGCTAACTTCCGCACCTGCGGCCTCTTCTCCGCACCTGCGAAGTATCCTCCTCCCGCACTTGCGGTCCTCCACTGAGACTCTCACTTCCGCACCTGCGGTGCTCTGCTCGCTCCTATGGGCCCGCACCTGCGGTCAAACTTCCGCAGGTGCGGTTACACCAGCACCAGCAGGTGAAGTTGCATATTTCAAGTTCCAAACTTCCCGCTAACCATCCAAAGTCAATCCCGAGCCCCTCAGGACCCCAACCAAATATACCAACACCTCACATATGATCATTCAAACTTAGTTGCACTCTTAAAACACTAAAATTAACATCAAAACACCAATTTTACATCGGATTCAAGCCTAAGAACTTTGATATTTCTAAAATACACCAACGATGCCGAAACTATCCAAAATAACTCCGATTGACCTGAAACTTTGCATATACATCCAAATGACATTACAAACATGTTCCAACTGTCGGAATTCCATTCCGACCCCGATAGCCTATTTTCCACTGC
This sequence comes from Nicotiana undulata, assembly GCA_005239495.1. NCBI lineage: Eukaryota > Viridiplantae > Streptophyta > Magnoliopsida > Solanales > Solanaceae > Nicotiana > Nicotiana undulata. The sequence continues at coordinate 102,903 of ML293574.1, read as the reverse complement.
CGACTGAAAATCACCAAAAACTAACTTTCGCCAATTCAAGCCTAATTCTACACTGGACATCACAAAATATATTCTGAACACACTCCTAAGTCCCAAATCACCCAACGAAGCTATTCGAACCATCAAATCTGCATTCCGAGGTCGTTTACTAATAAGTGAACTCTTAGTTGACTTTTCCCATTTTAAGGCTATTTTTAAAGGCTAATCGACTGAACTCTCACTACAACCATTCGATTTCAAGCCCACCAAATTTTAATACACCAAATACAATATAACCAATCTATAACAAGTCAATAACAACAATTAAAATGCAGGTTATTACGTAATGACAGATCGGGTCTGTCACGCCCCAAAATCGAGGGACGAGCCCGGCGCCTAACTAGGTGAACCCAGTCAAGCGGACCTGGATTGCCTTTCCTGCCCTACGTGTTGCCCCGCGTTCATAATATACATTATTTCATGTGAGTTAGCCGATTTTAGTTTCAAAGTACATTTCACAACATATCTCCACTTGTTTCCTCTTTTAACATTTCAGCGATTGATATTCAAACATACATAATACATACATAACTTTCCAACATGATCCACGATTTTTTAGTACGTACCGTTACTACCCAAAAATACATACATACACCCACATCATGTCTACGGAGCCTCTACGAATACTAAGGATTTTACATAACCTGCCGGTAACAAGGCCCCGACTATAACTTTACAACATAAACAAAAAAAGGTGGTATGATCCACACACGGCCCCGAGGAGAAGAGGGACTCACCACAACTGCTGCAGAGATGAAGAGGAGGTACCACTAACGGCGGGCTGAGCTACCTGCTATGGAACCACCTACATCCATATAAAAGATGTAGCGCCCCCGGCAAAAGGGACGTTAGTACTGTGGTATAGTACTAGTATGTATGAAAAAACTTTATCCCAAGTACAATCAACCAATATTACTGATAAGAAACAGGACATCAATAGGACCAACAATCAAAACACACGGAAAGTGACAATCAAAATCAACAATTTTACAATCTCTCATTTTTCCCTTTCCAACACCACCATATTCACGAGTTTCATAATTTTCATATCAATAGTGATAACAATCACTTTTCCACCCTTATTACCTCGGCCACCCTTATTACCTCGGCCACCCTTATCACCACAACCCACACCTTATTACTTCGTGTTGCGGCGCGCAACCCAACCCCGCCTGACAATTCATATTTCATAACAATAACACCCATAATTTCATCACAAGGGCTTTCCTTTCAAGGATCACAATTCAACAACAACACCAAACAATTTCATCACAAGGGCCTTACTTTCAAGGATCACAATTTCAACAACCACACCAAACAATTTCATCACAAGGGCCTTACTTTCAAGGATCACAATTTCAAATTTAACAATTCATTTACTTGGGCTCAAGCATCCTAAACTTTCATCAAGCAGCAATTTATGCACTAGGTGTTTCCATAACCGTTTAACTTATTTACAATGCTCCATATCAATAATTTTAAACAACTACCATCTTTGCACATAATAAAGTGGGCACGGCAAGTCACAATTCAAAGTCTCATCTAACACAGTGGGGTAGTAATCAACTAGACAGTCAATTCATATATTTCCACATAAGTACACATACCGTATGCTTACCACAGCAAGAGGGATTTTACAAGGATTAAAGTTAGCCATACATACCTGGAGTCGAAATCCCCTTTTTACCTTTTACTCACAAATCACCGAACCGACTAGTAACGTCAATCTAGTTCACAAATAAACATATTCAACTTAGAATTGGAAGTCATGCATGAAACTCGGAGTCTCTTAAACATTTTTCCAAACACTATGTGACCCCATTAGATTACCAACCCCGTCTTTGTGAAATTTACCCAGAACCACTCCCTCTTACTAGATTAATACCATTATTAAACATGCATGCAAGGTCTTAGTTAATATTTTCAAGAACAATCCATGCAAATCCTCCCTTTGTTTAAAATCAGAAAATTAGTGGAAAAAGGGTTGGGAACCCTTACCTGCTAGAATGAGGAAGAAGAAGATTACTCGAATTATCAGGCCTGAAGAACTTTGAAAATCAACTTGATGGAATAACCACTTTCTCTCTCAAGAACTCCCCTTTCCTTCTCTCTATTTTGTTCAGAAAACTTGTTAAAATGAAGGGGTGGGGTGTTTTAATGAATTGGGGGTCGGGTTTTAAAATTAGAAAAAATTAGGAGCCCGAAACAGGAATGCGATCGCATTCCTGACATGCGGTCTGCAGAGACGACCGCAAAATGGCCCTCCAAGTGGGCCAAAATTAAAACAGATTGTGAAGGTATGCGACCACTATACGGTCCGCATACACGTTATGCGATCGCATAACCTCCCTCACAAAAATCAAAGGGCAAGAATGTGACAACTATGCGGTCCGCAGAACCGAAATGCGATCGCATAATGGACCGCATAGTTGTCCTCAAATTGGGCAGTGGCCTGCCCAGGTATGCGACCATTATGCGGTCCGCATACCCATTATGCGATCGCATAGTGCGTCGCATAACGCCCAACTTCTGGAAAATTTTATTCTTTCAAATTTCGAGGTACTTTTACACAATCAAGATCCGTTTTAAGAATTTCTACTGTTATAACAACTGGGGGACTTATTCGGGCATTATTTTAAACAAGAAATTTTACGGGTCTTTACAGGGTCGTTACAACAACGACGGTGAAATGAAAGGACTTAGCTCCGCACAAGATTGAATCGGTCCTGCTGAAGAAGTTCGGAAAAACCCTCACGAAGGGGTCCCTAACATGGTATTCACTTTTACCCGAGCACTCAATAGATTCATTAGAGATGCTCGCAGATTCTTTCATCAAGGCCCATGACGGGGCTAGGAAGGTACAGGCCCGTAAGGCCGACATATTCATAATTGCGCAAGGAGAGTACGAACTGATACGAGAGTTCGTGACTAGGTTTTTAAAAAAAGGATGTTGCTATCAGCTGTGCCAGATGAATGGGTGGCTGAGGCGTTCATTAAAGGGTTGAACCCGAGGAGCTCCGACGCCTCCCGCAAACTGAAAGAAAGCTTGCTTGATTTCCAGGAAACTACATGGGCAAATGTCCATTATCATTACGAATCAAAGATAATAATAAAAGATGATCATGTCGGTTTCCCTGCACCAACCAATGTTCGGGATCGAGAAAAGAACATGGATAAGTCGAAGGATGATTTTGATGCATATCAGCGATCTTCTAAGGGTCAATTTTTTCTCTAACAAAGGCCCGAAGGACGCGGCACAGGTTTTCGATCAACGGATAGGTTCGTATCTAATAGAAGAATTGACTGTGGCCGGAATAACAGGTCTTTGCAAGAAAAAGAGGTGTTCGGTTCTCGAGATTCCACCTATCCCAGACTGTCCGAGTATAATTTTAACTCTCTGTTGTAAAGTTGGTATCATCAATGAGGAACATTAAAAAAACATGATTCTCGAGGCCCGATGCGATCTGATCCCAGCCAAAGGGATCATAACCTATGGCGCGAGTATCATGGGACTAACGGCCACCTGGATGGGGACTGCACACATCTGCGCGATGAGGTGGTGATGTTGTCGAAAAATGGCCATCTTAGATAGTTCTTTAGGGATTGGGCCAAAAATAATTATGTCCGCAACCAGGATAGCAAAGCCTTTGAAGATATGTGAAGAACCTCCTCGATAAACCATTAATATGATTTTCGGGGGAAATGAGATCAGCGGGGTGACCTTATCGGCAGCAAAAAAGACAAATGTGCCAGTGACTGATAGCATGAGACTCTAGGAAGTCGCCGAGAGGACGACATCATATTCACAAAAGAGGACGTTGATGGACTTCTACTACCGCACATTGATACCCCTGATAATTTCCCTTAACGTTCTAGATTTTAAAATTAAACATGTTTTGGTAGACCGTGGGAAGTTAAGTCAATATCATTTAATGGAGAGTGTTGGAGCAAGTCAAGCTAACCGGAAGTATCATTCCGGATACAAAGCTCCTCACCGCATTCAAATTAGCAAGTGCGACAACCCGATAGGAGATCATGCTTCCCACAAACGCCGAAGGAGTCTTGAAGACTACCTCTTTGAAGTCGTAGAAGGCGACATGGGCTACAATATTATTCTTGGCAGACCATGGCTACACAAGATGAAGGTTGTGCCATCAGCATATCATCAACTTCTAAAATTCCCAATTATAGAGGGAATCAAACAAATAAGAAGAGATCAACCGGAGACAATGAAGATGAATGCGATCTTAGTTTCCAGCAGTAAAGGGAAGGAACATGCGGCATAACAATTAATGGAACCGACGCCCACTCTTGAATTAAACGAAGACGACAAAGTGAAGGAGCTGTCAAAATATGAAGTACCGAGGTATTTCCAGGTACCTAAAGAAACGTGGGCAACCAAATCCGCGGCGGAAGAACTCGAATAGGTGGCATTGTTCGAAAAGTTCCTTGAAAGGAATTTCTACTTGGGGACAAGTTTAAATCCCGAGCTCAGGTCAAGATTTATAAATTTCTTAAAACTAATGTTGATTGTTTTGCATGGTTTCACGCGTATATGACAGGTATCCTGCTAAAGGTGTCCATGTATAAGTTAAGCCTAGACCCCAGCATCACTCCAGTAAGGCAAAAGAAGCGCCCGATCGCCGAGGTCAGAAAATTTTTTGTCAAAAAAGAGGTAACTCGATTGCTTGATATCGGTTCAATCTGGGAGATAAAGTATCCCGGCTAACTGGCTAACGTAGTAGTAGTTCCAAAAAAGAATAATAAATTTTGTATGTGTGTATATTATAAGAATATGAATAAGACGTGCCCAAAAGACTCATTACCATTGCCAAACAGTGATCAAACGATTGATGCAATGATTAGGAATGATTTGATAAGTTTCCTTGAAGCCTATTCTGGGTACAACCAAATCAAAATGAACCCAAAAGATCAGGAAAAAACTTCGTTCATAACAAACTTTGGCTAACCGGAAGACCAACTGACAAATGTGAAAGAAGTCCAAAGGCTAATTGGAAGACTAGTCACTCTAAGAAGGTTCATTTCCCAGTCCTTGGGAAAATGTCATCACTTCTTCTCACTTCTGAAGAAGAAAAACAACTTCGAATGGACTCCAGAATGACAACCGGCCCTAAAAGACCTAAAATGGTATTTATCAAGCCCTTCGTTTTTATCAAAATCGGAGGAAGGTGAACAGTTGCTAATTTAATTGGCGGTCTCGGAGGTAGAGATAAGTATCGTTCTAGTTCGGTAAATGAAGGTATGTAATCTCCTATCCATTATGTTAGTAAACTTTTAATGGGGGCGGAAACTCGTTACCTGTACCTTGAAAAATTAGCCTTAGTTCTCATAGTCACCGCTCGAAATCATAGGCCTTACTTTTAATGCGGCCTGATAGCTATGGTGACAAACTTCCCCTACAGAATGTCCTTCACAAAGCTGAATTGTCATGTCGACTGGCCAAGTGGGCAGTCGAAATGGGTGAATTTGACATCGATATTTGATGTGGACGGTAATTATAAAGTAAATATGATCAACTTGGTCTGGAACTAGATAAATGAAATCATCGACTACCTTGAGCACAGAAAACTTCCTGAAGATCCGAAGGCATCCCGAGCACGTCGCACTAAAGAAGCTCGTTACAGCTTCTAGGGATGGCAGTTGTACAGAATGTCATTCCAAGGCCTGTTGTCCTGATGTTTAGGAGCCTCTAAGGCTAATTACGTCATGAGAGAGGTTCATAAAGGAATATGTGGAAATCATTCAGGTGCAGACTCGTTGGTGTTAAAATTTGTTAGGGTAGGATACTCTTGGTACCAGATGGCAGAAGCCGCCAAGGCGTTCATTCAGAAATACGACAAGTGTCAATGCCATGCATCGTTAGTACACCAACCGGCAGAGCTAATGCACTCAGTATTATTGCCTTGGCCATTCATGAAATGAGGGTTGGACATTGTCAGTTCATTGCCACTGCTCTTAGTAAGATAAGGTTTCTTTTTATTTTAACTAATTACTTTTCTAAGTGGGTGGAATCGGGTCCTTACTAGAAAACTGGCGTGCGCAAAGTGGTTGATTCCCTATGGGAGAACATAAATTACCGGTTCGGAACACTAAAGGAGATTGTCTGCGACAACGGGCTACAGTTCATTGGCAGAAAGGTCACAAAATTCCTTGAAGACTTGAAAATCAAAATAATCACATCTTCGCCACCATCCGAGGACAAATGGCCAAGGGAAATCGACAAATAAGTTGATCATTCAAAACCTCAAAAAGAGATCGGAAGCAGCCAAAGGCAAGTATCCCGAGTAGTTATCTGGAGTGCTATGGGCATATCAGACAACGACCAAGTCAAGCACGGGAGAAGTGCCTTTCTCTCTCGTATGCAGAGCAAAAGCTCTGATTCCGGTTGAAGTAGGAGAACCTACCTTGAGGTACTTCCAGGCGGATGAACAAACTAACAACGAACCATTGCTAGTCAAATTGGAGCTACTTGATGAACGTAGGGACTTGGCACACATAAGGATGGTGGCCCAGAAACAAATAATGGAAAGATACTATAATCAAAGATTCAATCTCTATTATTTCAAAGTGGGAGACATGGTTTTACGAAAAGAGACTCAAAACACCCGAGAGCTCAACACAAGGAAGCTGGTTCTGACGTGGGAAGGACCCTATCGGGTTTCAGATGTCACCGGGAAAGGATCATATGAACTGGAAAACCAATTCGGAGTAAAATTTCCAAGCAACTGGAATGTGAACCACCTCAAAAGGTATTATTGTTGATGTGCACCGCTTATACTGAAAGTATGTGCTACACTATTTTTCCCTTCGTCCAATTTTTGTCCCAATTAGGTTACTCTGGAAGGGTTTTAACGAGGCAGCAACGGAAAGCATAATACGAAGTAAGTGTCGTCGGCAGGAATAAGACCTTTAAATGACAAGGCACAAAATTGTCAAACCACTACGGGATGGTTTGATAGTCTTTGGCTCGATAGAAAAGTTCCTAACGAAAAATGAAGCTTGCTATTGGACCAAAGGTTATTCAGCCGTTAACGAGTGCTCCTTCCCTACAAGCCAGTAAAGGGTGGTTAGATAATCTTCGGCTCGGTAGTAAAGTTCCTAACGGGAAACGTAGCTTACTACCGGACCAAAGATTATCCAACCATTCACTAGTGGAATCCTCAAAGGAGCAAGAATTCCAGTGTTCCAATTCGCTTTCGAACACTGGGGGTGGGGGAATGATATGAGAATATGGCAATCTGATTGCCACAGAAATCGGGACTATAAAATCTGGGAACAAAAGTATCTCATCGGGACCGGGGATTGTGCATCTAGCCCTGTAGAAACAAGTTCTACAAATTAGCCACATGTAATGGCAATTTCTTTTCGAAAAGTAAAACGAATGGTTATGTAATTTTGAAGATAGAAGGAATAAAATAAAGTCTTTTATTTTTATCTTGCTTCTTATCCAAACGATGAATTGATTTTATCATTTGAAAGTTAATCAAGTACTTCAAATGCTAGTGCCGGAATGAATAGGAGACGTCCTCTTCAAGAGCACAGTAACCATAAGAGGTCCACCTCTTATGAAAGTTGGTTCCGGAAGAGTTTATGCCCGGAACCCAAATGCTATCGAAAAAAATGCAACCGAAGCCTTGTAAAATTTGACGCAAAAAAGTAAACTTGTTTCAATGCTTAAACAACAAGCACTTTCGTTTATCAAACGTGACAAGCAGTACAAGTACAAAAATACAAAAAGAAAACAACAAAGGAAAATAAAGCAAAAAACTAATTTATATCGCCGCTAGAACTCGGGGGAAGAGAAGCATCTATTCCCCCAAGAGAAGTAGGTGGATCTGTCGTCGGCTCGGGATGAGCTGGGAGGCGTCTTCGAGCGGTTGACTCCAGCTCTCGGGCCTTGGCGATTTTGACATCAATATTTAATGACGCCCATTTTGGCCTTTTCAAAGGTTTATCTCTTCATGCTATACATAAAATGCATTTTTTCAATAATGAGGAAATCCGCTTGATGTTAGAGTTCTGATTTAAGCCGATCAACTTCACTTGATAGGCCACCCCGCTCGGATCTAGCGACGCTAAGGCTAAGATCAAGATCACGGATAATGGCTATATGAACCTTATTGTGTTCCATGATCCTCTTATACTTATCCTCCATCTGGTCACGCTTCTCCTCAGCAGTAACAACCTCTTCAGCTTTGTAATTAAAGGCTGCCTCTAAGTTATTCAATCTCTCAGTGGAGGCAGCCTCGCACTCAGCAGCATCAAGCACAACATTTTGGACCTTAGACCATTTCACCTTGGCTTCTTGAAACTGTACATTTAATTAAGAGGCTTCTTTGTTGAGGACCATTATTTCATGCTCGCTCTACTGCAACCAAGACTCCAAGAGGCTTTTTCGTTGTGCTTCTAGCACCGGGAGACGAGCAAAAACTTGGGCCCTCTCAGCCAACAATTGATTATGCTCGGATTTAAGCTTTTTTTATCGAGGATCAACTTTTGAAGGCCCTCGGAAGCAAGGAAGTTGGCATATGAAGCAAAGCCCAAGTTAGAAACTCTTTCATAGCAAGTCAAAAGTAAACAAACAGTATAATGAACAAGTACAACACCGTTGCTGCATTGTGCATGGAATTATTTTTCATACACTCCCCCGAAAAAGGGTGGATTTTCTTCTTATCTTTTTATGAAGCGAGCAGTTTTAGGTAATTGGCGAGTTCCACCTGCCGGGGTAGCAGATGGCACTCGGTAGATACTAAAAGGAGACACTCCTCCTCCTCTAGGGATCCGCCCAAGGGAGCGAATAATTGTGCCCCAAATTCCCATGGTCTGGGGATTAGGGAGGAGGGACATCTTCTTCTCGGGTGTCTGCAACCGCTGGGGGTGATGTAGCAGTTGCTGGTGACGAAGGTATTGGCCGCATGTAAGGAGATGAAGATGATGGCGTTGTGGGTTGAGAACTGGCTGCAGCAAAAGGGAATGTTGGTTGTTGGCTGCTCACCAATCGAAGACTGAAGAGGCCCGGTACTCAGTCTCATAGTATCGGGAGTAGCAACTGGGACTGGAAAATGAGAATTGGAATTCTCCACCAAGGTGAACTCTCCCTAGAGCGCTTGGGAATCATCCCTGGTTGGGGTTATAAACTCTTCAGATTGAGCATTTTGTTGAGCTGATGAAGGTTGATGTCTCCTTTGTTAGGAACCCCTTTATCACTAGCTACCCCATCATTATCAATCACCATAGTAATTGCAGCTGGCTCGGGCGCGGCTTTATTCACCTTTTTATTATTTCCCTCATCCAAGGAAGAACACCGCCTTTTTGGTTGCTTGTTCTCCGGTCGGGGACTCCGAGAGGAAGAGCTTGCACCGGAAGCATATATGATGATGCTAGTTCGGGTGAAAGTCTCCTTCAGCAACCTCACCGCCTTTGTGGGATCAGTCAAAACATCCTCTCAGGGATGGTAATAGAGCCATGAGGAAGACCTGAATTCAACGAAAAAAGAGTTAACCAATTTTATTATGCACAAAAATGAGATGAGGACATAATTAGTCACGATTCAACTTACCATGATTTTTGGCATTCTACCCGTATTTGGAGGCCAGTTCTTTCCACCGACGGGTCTCAATTGTGGTAATGGCCAGAATCTTCTGAACCTAGTGGACAAAACCTTCAACCCTTGGTGGTTTCCACCGAGTACGGTAATATCTATAATCTTCTTACTTCGTACGAGACTCGAAATTTATGCTAAACTATCCAAATTTTCGAAAATTTGACAAGTCTCATCCAAAACAAATCTAACATATTCACACTATAGAAACACAACATCTCGCACATTCAGCTTCTCAATCCAACAGTATACAACATTATCATAATATGTTGGCATACATATGCTTCTATGTATCATTATTATCACAAAATCACATAAGTTTACAAGTTTATTTTTTTTTTGTTTTTGTAAACATAAAGTAAATCATCTGCCGGAAGTCCCAAACTAGTTGGGATACTTTGCCACAATGGCTCGATCTCCCCAATAACTTCTTCAACTGATTAGTTACTTCATACCATCTTAACTTAAAGAAATGTCTTTGGTCCATAGCGTACGAACGTGTCTATCAAGTATCACTACAAGAACCTCCTCGCAGAACAATGTCTTCTCTGACTTGTACTATTTTGAAAGAACGTGTGAATCACGCACATAACATCAAAACTTCTCACAGCGAGCAAACAAATGTAAGGCCAACTCGCAGGTTACTTATTAACTTTATGAAATTTTTATAGGGCCTATTGAACTGATGACATACGTTACTTATTCTAAGACTTATGCTTACGTTCACAAAAACATGTTCAACGTTATGAAATTTCCTTTCATGAAATCTATTTAACTTTTGATTTATAAAACTATTATTGGACTCAAGTTTCATTGTGCCCTTTGTCACCACAAATAAATTGCCGCCAGCAACATTGGATATGATAGTCAACTTTGTTGTGGCTGTCTGCATCGAGCTATTGAGTCTTGCCAGTGTTTGGGACACTCGCAGCGCTGATAGTGGATGAGTGGGCATGGGCACCGACTTCAAAATCGATGTAGAGGGCGTTGATGCTGAAGGATCTGAAGAAGGAGGTGGAGGCATAGCTGCTTCACGATCAGAAGGATCTGCTGAAGTAGATGGCATGTCAGCTGTCTCAGCAGCTACCCCGGCAGGCTCATCAGACTGGCCTGTAGTAGTAGAGGGTTGACCCTTCTTCTTTGGGTTTCCAACATCCATCAAAGAATACCATGAGAAAGGTTTCTTCGCCCGCACTTTAGTGTCAAAATCACTTGGTTCCGCCCCCGCATTTGTGAGGTACTCAGTGTGGTGTTGGGATACGGGTATGAAGTGTCACCTTGCCTGGATACCACAGACATGTTTGCCGACATCACGGTACCCACATTGATTGGATACCCGGCCATGATAGAAGCAATTAGCATTGCCCTTGGAATCGGAAGATTTGTTTCATTTTGGCATGGATCTAGTCTGCTACACACAAATGTCAGCCATCCCTTTGCCTCAAAATTTAGGGTGTTCCGCTGAATAGGAACCCCTATCCTAATCCAAGTTGGAGGCGGCCCCGGATCTATAAGAATCTCAGCTAGCCACGGGCGAGTTGTATCTCCCATTGTACACTTTTCCAGGTATTGCATTGGCTCCAAATATTCAAACCCCAAGTAAGAATTCAGGGGTATCTCATCGAATATCACCTTCAAGTTTTGCACTTTTGTTACTTTTGTCCCTTTCTTTATATGTGCCACGTTGGCGTAATACTCCTGGACTAGGTATTTATTTCCATCTGACACACTCTGGGTGAACCACATCCGCCCCTTTCTCTCTCTGAATTGTCTCAACACTGCTGGGTTGTACTTATCCAGGTCTTTCGAATTGAACTGACGCTCAAGAGTGAGCGATTCTTCTGGCCACCACTCTTAGAAGCTCGTGAAGGCAGCTAGACTCACAAATCTATCTTCCCAAATCTCTTTTTATCGACCTCTCAAGGTCGGCTACTCTGGTATCACCCCCTCAGTAATCATCTAGGAGATCATCAACATCCACTGGGGTAGCAGGTGCATTGGGGATATGTGTGGATGAAGGCTCCAAAGCCTGACTGCTACCTTCAGAACCCTCAGAAGAGGTAGGCTCGTTTCTCAATTGGTATCTGTCCAGAGGCAGCTATGGCTGTGATTACACAGCAGGCTACTCTTGCACTGTGTCTCCCTCCGATGCTTCCCTAGACGGGGCATATGAATTTGATTCGGAGGGTTCCAGCTATCTCTTCGGCCTGTTGTCGCTTTCTTACTGATTACTTTTTGGAGGGCGAGGGGTAAAGTGATTTTGCCTCTGCCTCTGGAAGGTTCACCCCTCCCCTTTGATATATCACCACGACCATGGGATCTAATCATTTTTTGCAAAAAATAACAATAGGAATCAGTTCTAATTCAAGTGTAGATAATCCGAAGTTCATAGAACAAAACATGTTGCAGGGTTTGGAAGTGTGGTTCGCACAATTGCAAGTGCGACCGCAGGTCAGGTTATGCGGACCGCATAATTTTAAAGTGCGGTCACAACAAAGAATCTGCGGCCCGCAAAATTTTGAATGCGGTCGCACAATGGGTACCTGAAAATGGAAACTCTCTAAAGACAGGGAATACCCTAATCTGCGGTTGCATATACTTTTCTGCATCTGCGATTGAATTTTCGCGGACCGCACAATTGTCACACCTCCTTTTTCATCCCCGGGATTAATGAGGGGTTATAAGGGATTTTTTCCACTTAAAGTGACATTATTCGATTTTGGGATTTATTATTATTTCAGAGTCGCCACCCGGATTTTTGACGATGCTCCGGGATACCTTTTTATTTTGAAAATCCCAAACCGAGTAAAATTTGACTCTGTTTTGATTTGCCTGCGATCAGAAATCCGAGTAAGGAATTATGTTAACCTGGGAGAAGGTGTTAGGTATTCCCGAGTTCCGTAGTTCTAGCACGGTCGCTTAACTATTATTATTTGGCCTAAATTATCTTATTATTTTACGTGTTTTAACCCATTGTGCATTTAGCCTTTATTAAATTTTAACCGCTTTTAACATTTATGAATTTATCTTGAAAACAAGTCACGAGGACGTGCACTTGTCTGCTTTTGGAAATATTACAATTATGCCACATGAAATGCACCCGCAATTGCAACACATGATTTTAATATAGTTTGAAGTTGAAGTCGGGGACATGAGTTGTCGCACCCGAGTGTAGATTATGTAGTCAAGACTAATGACGGTTTTATAATGCCTATTTGAGGCGATATTCGAATATTCTTTATTTTTTCCATTTTTGAAGGAGTGTTTTAGTTTTAAAATCAATTAGGATGTTTATGGATTTATCTTAGACAAGTCATGATGGTGTGCACTTGTTATTTTCCAACACATGGCAAACACGTCACATGAAATACACCCGTGATTGCTATGTGCGTTTTTTATTATTTGGAGTTGAGGGTCGGGAGCACGAGTTGCCACTCCCGAGTGTAGGTTATGTATAGTCACGAAAAGGCTTATTTGAAATAATATTTGATTTTTCACTAAATTTTGTAATTTTAATCTAAAGGGAGTCCTTAGCCTATGTATAAAGTCATCTAAAATTGGATTCACTATCTAAAGGTTAACTTTTTGGGCTATGGTCATGTTTTTAGCCCAATAGTTATTTTAAACCCCTTTTATCAATCCTAATTCTGGCTATTTGTGAAAGATGTGCAGCTATATAATTTAGTTTAAAGCATGCTAATGACAACAGGTATGCAGAAGAATTTGAAACAAGGTTACTGATTTACAAGTTCTAAACATCAATCACGTATTCAAGAATTTGCTAGGCACATTCAACTAGATTAGAATATTAGACTAAACGATTTTATTAGTTGCAAATAGCATAAACACATGCTGCTTATTTTCATAATTCATACATTGGGTGTTACACGGGAAATTCATGATGTTACCTAACGAATATTTTTTTTTCGTTCAGGTTTGATGGAAACGCTTTCGAGCAACGAATCTATGTTTATATATTTCGAAATTCCAGCAGAAGGTGAATTAAATAATTTTTAGATAGATCACAGGGGATTTCGAGGGAAAAAGAAAACTGTATTAGTAAGAAAATTAGACCAGTTTGAAAAAACTTCATATTAGTAAGAAAAAAAGGGAAATAATGTTGAATACTAATTGAGAATGTCCGGTCCATATTTACAAACCTTAAAGTCTGTAGAGACAATTACACTATTACATGGCTATTTACTATGAAATTCAATCTTCTAAAAACAGAGAAAAAACAACAATATAAAATAAAATATCAGTTGTTGTTCCTGCAAGCTGGCAGCACTCAAAGCTGCATTTCATCACTAATTTTAAAACTAGATAACATGAATTCCTATGTACACTTTAAGGAATGAATCTGACCATTATAGGGGCCAGGTTCGATTCGTTTAGTGATGTTTCAACAACAGTATTTGAATCTAAATAGATGTGACCTGAGCTATCAAGACCAACATTTAAGCACTTTTATGGGGTGAATCTGACCATTAGAGGTCAGATTCATTTTCCCTTAGTGCTGCTTTTCAAGTAATTCTACTATGACTTCAATTATATGGATATATACCAAATCACAGAATCATGTAGAGAAATGAAAGTTGAAACAGGACAGATTCAGAATAGACCTCACGGAATCAGAAACTTAAACAAACATACTTAGCTCATTGATACAATACCCAAGTTCTAGTGTTCACAATCTAAACAAAGGAATGAGACGGATGGTATCAAGCATTTTCATCACCCAATAGACACTAATTGAACACAGATTTCAACAAAGTAATCCAAAGTCATTCTCAACAAACCAGAACTTCATTTATATAAAAGAATTTACACACCTTTTAAGCGTAAAAGTAACAGCAAGATCTGACCAAATAAAGGTCAGATTTTTAGCTTAATGAAGGCAGCAAACAAGCAGTAGTGAAAAACAGCCTTAAAACCCAGAAAACCCAGCAGGAATAGAAACTTAAACCCCCAGAAAACCAAAAGTTTTGAAGGAATTGATAGCCAGATCTACTTCTTAAACTCAGAACTAGGCAAAATCAGATTTAGTATCTATTTTTGATTTTTTCTATTTCTTCTCACATTCTAAGAGCAATTTCAGAATTGAAAGGTCCGTGTATGAAGTCTATTTTTCAGTAGTAAAAAGTGCATAGAATTCTCAAAAACAAAATTTGTCTAAAAAAATCCCCCCAAAAATCTGTTTGTGTATCCAGATTTTCAGCAAAAGAAATGTGTAAAAGAAGTCTAAAAATGTGTGTAAAATTTGTGTCCAGCCCCCTTTTTCAGAAGATAGTGTAGTGTCTTTATAGGGATTTCAGGATAGCATCTTATTTAGCATATTTCCTATCCTATTAAGCTGAAATAGTACAGGTACAGCTGTCTAACCTTATCGTATTGGACAGTTGTACCCCTTTCTAGAACATTCCTATCAATTACAGCCCTTATTCCCTTTTAAGGTTACTGTTTTACCCTTAAAAATCTAATTTTATGATATTTTCCTAACTCTAGAAGTTTCTTGGGTTGTTACACCCAAGATTCTTCAGTTGTAATTCCTAAACCACCCCTTAATATCCTTAGAATTACCCCTTAAGGTTAATCAAGGTTATTTATTAACTTGGGTTAGGTTAAAGAACTTGAAATTGATTCATCATTAACTAGAGATTAAGCTTAGGTGAATTATTTTAGATTTGGACATAATTGTGATTAACTCAATTTGAGTCATTAGACTTAATCAACCTAATTGAGTGATCAACTAATTAACCATTAGTGAAGTTGCAATTAGCTAACTCTTAGCTTAGTATGTAATTAGCTTATTAAATGTTGACTAATTAAGTGACTAACTCACTAATTAATCTTTGATTTTAGGTGAGCTATTTCCAGGTTCTAGGTTAGTTAGTTTAGGTCCTTAGATATTAGTTAATTATATTATAACTTATTTTAGTTTCAAACCTAAGATTAACTAGTCAAGTGTAATTAGTTCTCCATTACCTAACTAATAACTACTTAATCAATTAACCTCGGTGGATGGCTAACATTGGATTGACCTCTACTGAAAATCAGTAGTTAATTAGAGCTTTTTGTATGTGAACCTCAGGCTCACTAGTTGAGGTTGAGCTAATGAAGTTAGTGATATCCTGATTTACTGTTTCTCACACACTTAATCATGTAGATTTTATGTTAAGTTGTAATCAATTGACTCATAATTCTTCTTGATCAAAACAGAAAAGAACAGGAGAAACTAAAAGGAAATCCTAATATTAACGGGGTCATGAATCTTAAACCAGAGATTACCTTTTACCTAAGCAAGGATAATTATGAAATTCAAATTAATTAGCAATTAACTTAGCTACTTATAATTAAACATGCCACAACTAATCAACGAGCCTTATGGTAACTAAGCAAGGCAGTCAACAGAAAAATCAAAACTAGGAATCAAAATCGAACTTCAATTTACAAACAAACATGACTAGGCAAGAAAAGTTCATGAAATCCTACTCAATAGCTTAGGCGACTAACATCTAACAATTAGTTTTCATTACAGCAATAATCAAGGAAAATGAGGGAGGGGAAGGACAGTTTGGATAGCACGTAGGGCAATTTAAATCGACGAACACGTTTATCAAACAGAAGCATGCTATGTTCAGAATTAATGCCATGTTCAGGAAATTCACAGAAACACAGACCCTAACTAATAATTTTATATTCAAGTGGCTAAGGCAAACTTTAATCTAGGTGATTGATTTATTAAACAAATAACAGGAAGAGGGGGAGTACCTAGTTACTCTGGAACATCTTGGCCGGATTCTGGCGGCTTCGCCGGAGTTTGAGCGGGCTCCGGTGGGTTTTAAAAATGAGTCACCTCATGAATCAATTGCTCTTGTCAAGATCAATTGACTCATGAAGGTCCGAGCCGCTGGTTATCTCTAAATCGGTCGGAGTGGGATTTCTAGGGTTTCAAATTTTTAGATTTGAAATTTGAGGGATTTGAGCGGGTTTCTGATGAAATCAATGGTATGGGGTGATTGAGGATGAAGAGAGGATCATCTAGGTGAAATTTAGGCTCGATTGGGTAAACTCCGCCACCGGAGGCGATTTCCGACCGGCGGAGTTAGGGCGGGGGACGGTGGTTCCGATGAGGTTAGAGAGAAGAGAGAAGGGCGGGTCTTTGGGGTGTAATACTTAGGTGAACTGGGGGGTGGGGGGGAATTATGAACAGATATATACTTGGGGCTTGGGGAGTTCCCAGCCGTTGGATCTGGGAAGATCAATGGCATGGATATGCTCACTTATCAAAACGAGGTCGTTTGGTGTAATAGGGGTCTGGACCGGGTAGTTGTTTAATTTGGGTTGGGGCGTGTGGGTTGTAAAGACTAACTCTTTGGGCCTGGTCAAGTTAGCCCAGGTCCTAATTAACACTCTATAATTAATTAAATCTAATTAACACCATATAATTAATTAATCTCAATTTAATTAAAACCAAACCTACTTAAATCTAAAGAAAAAATGTAATAATTAGGTCTAAACCTTATTTCATCTAATCATAGATTAATTAGGAATAAAACCATTAATTTTATACTCTTAATTAAATTCACGATTTATTGGATAAAAATGATTAATTTTAGTAATTAGTTGTCAAAACTACATTACATCAAATAACCATCATTCGTCTATTATTTAATTCAGTTAATTACAAATAACAAATTTATAATTCTCTGGTAATATTGATGCAATTTTAATAACTTTAAAAGATGAATTATAATCAATGCAAATGCAAACAATTCACAATTAATCACTAAAATTCAACAAAAATTCGTAAGATTAATTTATTGCATTGAATTTGTAGGAGTATATGGTGGGTGAAAAAATTACGTGTTCACAACAATTTCAAGTGCAACCCGCCAAAATCTTGCCTAACCAAATGCCCTAAGATACACTTATGCGGACTGCACAATTCCTTGTGTGGTCGCACATTTCAAAATTCAATCGGGCAGGATCCTATAAGGTTTCAATTTTATGCATAAATTGGACATGATAGTAGCAATTAAACATGATAAACAAGATACCCATTCCCCAAATAGCAAGTAGGAGTTTACCCAACACAACTTACACCCCACATGGATATGAAACAGACAATTAGTCTAAAATAACTAACAATTTCTAAACTAACTTAGAAAATTAAAGAATCCTAGAAATGATTTGAACATACCAGTGATGAAGTGGTGCTAAAGAATGATCACAGATGCTTAATTAGATAGTAGATGATTGAATCAGTTGTGTGCAAGATTTAGCCCTTTGTTTTAAATGCTCAGAGATTGGAAAGTTTTGACAGTAGCATTAGGGCTACTATTTATACTAAGCGGGTTTGGATAAGGGTTCAAGAGACGAGTGCAGCCGCATAATTCCATCTGTGGGACGCACTCTATTACCTGATATACCATTTCCTCGTGATGATCTACGGTCCGCAGATTTAGGTGTGTGGCCGCAGATTTTGGTGCGGACTGCAGAATTCACTGTGCGGTCGCACTTTGGTTGTTTCTCTGACAGACAAACTTCGAAGAGTTTTCACTTTTCCATCTCAAGTTGTGTGGTCCGCAGAAGAATTGTGCGACCGCATTTTCCTTCTGTTGCAGCATCAAGAATTGTGCGGTCCGCACTTTTTTCATACTTAGCCAATTTTTCTGAGCCCAGTTCCTGTAAACCACACACATTCTTGCAACACTCTTCAAATCCAGTTAGCACAAAATAAGACCTATCTAAAAAAGAAGAAAAGAAAAAGAAAAAGAAAAAGAAACATAGGTTGCATCCCAAGAAGCGCCTGATTTAACGTCGCAACACGATCAGATTACCATCATTTCAAATGAATCACTGCCACCACATGGCCATCATCATCTTCTCCCAAATAATGCTTCACCAGTGACCATTGACTCAGAATACCTCATCATTTTTTTTCAAGTCCAATGCACAAAATTGTGTCACGCCCACAATTTCAAAGGGACCACTCCATTTAGATTTCAACTTTACAGGAAACATCCTCAATCGTGAGTTGAACAACAAAACAAGATCGCCCACCTTGAATTTACTTTTTTGGATGTATTTGTCATGAAGGTACTTCATTCTTTCTATCTGCAAGGACGAACTTGCATATGCATGGTACCGGAATTAATCTAATTCATTCAAAAATTCAACCCGCAAGGTGGCAGCTATATTGCAATAAAGATTTATCTACTTCAAAGCCCATATGGACTTGTGCTCAAGTTCCCCCGGAAGATGACAAGCTTTTCCAAACACCAACTGGTATGGTGACATCCCGATAGGAGTTTTGAAAGCAGTCTGATAGGCCCATAGTGCATCATCAAGCTTCTTTGACCAATCCGCCCGATTAGCATCCACTGTTTTGGATAAAATACTCTTTATCTCCTGATTGGAGACTTCCACTTGACTGCTTGCTTGAGGGTGATAGGGAGTCGTAACTTTATGAATGACACCATACTTTCTAAGCAAGGTGTCAAAAGCTTTGTTGCAAAAATGCGACCCCCCATCACTTATGATAGCCCGCGGAGTACCAAATCTTGTGAAGATGTTCTTCTTCAAAAATGCCACCGCACTTCTTGCTTCATTGTTGGGTAGAGCAACGGCCTCAACTCATTTTGACATAAAATCAACCGTGACCAAGATGTAGGTGTTTTCAAAAGAACTCACAAAAGGTCCCATGAAGTCAATACCCCACACATCAAAAATATCAATCTCCAAAATGGTGATGAGGGGAATTTCATTTTTCTTTGAGATCCCGCGAGCCCTTTGACATTCATCACAACGCTTGGCTAGATCCCTTGCATCCTTGTAGAGAGTGGGGCAATAGAAACCGCAACTTAGCACTTTGGCTGCCGTTCTTTCTCCACCATGGTGACCACAATACGCTGAATAATGACAAGCCCCAAGAATTTAAACTTGTTACTCCTCCGGTACACATTTTCTAATCACCCCATCCGTACAAATTCAGAAAAGGTACGGTTCATCCCAATAATAGTCTTGACAATCATGTTTGAGCTTCTTCCTTTGGTTTGAAGAGAACCCATACGGGATAATACCACTATCAAGAAAATTTGCTAGATCCGCGAACCATGGTACCTCTTTCATTGAAATGTCAAGGAGCTGATCATCGGGGAAGGAGTCATTGATTTCAAGTCCATCATGTGGCCTCCCCTCCTCCTCCTCCAAACGGGACAAGTGGTCCGCCACTTGGTTTTCACTTCCTTTTCGGTCTTGGATGTCTATATCGAACTCTTGCAGAAAAAGCACACATCTCATCAACCGAGCTTTGGAATCTTTATTTCTCATAAGGTAACGAAGTTCCGCATGATCCGTGTGGACAATCACTTTTGTACCCATCAAGTATGGGAGGAACTTCTCAACAGCAAACACAATGGAAAGGAGCTCTTTTTCGGTTACAGTGTAATTGACTTGGGCATTATTCATGGTCTTACTAGCATAGTAGACCGGATGAAAGATCTTGTTGATATGTTGCCCCAAACCTACTCCAACCGCCACATCACTAGCATCACACATGAGCTCAAAGGTAATGCTCTAATTCGGGGCGGTGATAATGGGAGTAGTTTTCAACTTGAACTTAAGCAATTCAAATGATCTCATGCAATCATCATTGAGGTGAAATTTAGCATCTTTATCCAAAAGCTTTCACAAAGGGTTCACAACTTTGGGAAATTCCTTTATGAAACGCCGGTAGAATCCCACATGACCCAATAAACTTCTCACGCCCTTCAAGGATGTTGGTGGTGAAAGTTTAGAAATCACTTCTATTTTTTCCTTGTCGACCTATATCCCTTTCTTTGAAATCTTGTGGCCAAGAACAATACCCTCCTCGACCATGAAATGACATTTCTCCCAAATCAACACCAAGTTCATTTCTTCACACCTTGCCAATACCTTATCCGAATTTTCCAAACAATCGTCAAAATCCCCGACTACCAAAAAGTCATCCATGAAGACTTCAAGGTAGTCCCGTACCATATCCGTAAAGATCTACATCATACACCATTGGAAAATTGTTGGTGCATTGCATAAGCCGAATGGCATCCGTTTGAAAGCGAAAGTGACATAGGGACAAGTGAAAGTTATTTCCTTTTGATCTTCCGGGACAGTAAGTATTTGATCGTAGCCCAAATATCCATCTAGAAAGCAATAGAATTCCCGGTCGTCTAATCGATCAAGCATTTGGTCAAGAAAGGGTAGTGGGAAATGGTCTTTCCTTGTGACTTTGTTTAGCTTCCGATAGTCCATGCACACTCTCCATTTGGTCACCATTTTTGTTGGAATCAACTCGTTCTTATCATTGGTGAACACAGTTATGCCCCCCTTCTTCGGAACACTTTACACCAGAGAAGTCCACGAACTGTCAAAAATGGGGTAGACAACCCCGACATCCAACCACTTTATGATCTCCTTTTTTACCACCTCTTGCATTGCTTCATTTAGTCTCATTTGATGTTCAATTGAGGTTTGGCATCTTCCTCCAAATTAATCTTGTGCATGTAAAATGTGGGGCTTAGTCCCGGAATATCTGCCAAAGTCCACCCAATAGCTTTCTTCTTCTTGTGGAGCACCGCCAATATAGAGTGAACCTGCACGTTAGTCAAACAAGAGGAAAGAATAACTGATTAAGTAAGTGCCAAGGAATTCATACCTGATATGTGGAGGCAATGGCTTCAACTCCAAGATACGAGGCTCTGCAATTGAAGACGTTGTAGGAGGAGTTTTCTTATTCTCGAGATCCAAGGAAAGTTTCTGAGGTGCATAATTGTATGATGTCATCCCTTGCAAGGAATTGACAACATTCCATGAAGCCATCCATTTCATCATCATCAAAATTGAGCAAAACGACCTTCAACATGTCACCCACATTAATCGTGGCACTAGTATCATCAATGATCACATCAGTCACCAAGTCCACGAAGGAACACACTTCATTGTTATTCGGTTGCCTCATATATTTGCACACGTAGAACACCACATTTTCATCACCCACCCGGAAAGTGAGTTCACCGACTACCACATCAACAAGATCCTTCCCCGTAGCAAAGAGAGGTTTACCAAGAATAATCGGTACCTCATAGTCCACTTCACAATCAAAAATCACAACATTCGTCGGGAGAATGAACTTGTCAACTCAAACCAATATATCCTCAATCACCCCCAACGGTCTCTTCATTGTACGATAGACCATTTGTAATCTCATAGATGTGGGTCTTGGTTGGCCAATTCCCAATGTCTTGAAAATCGAATAGGGCATCAAGTTGATACTTGCCCCAAGATCACAAAGAGCTTTTGCAAATTCAGCACTTCCAATGGTACAAGGAATTGTAAAAGCACCGGGATCTTCCAACTTAGGAGCCACTGAATGCACAATTGCACTCACTTGGTGAGTGACTTTGATAGTTTCAGAATTCATCGATCTCTTATTTGTCACCAAGTCCTTCATAAACTTAGCATATACGAGCATTTACTCCAAAGCTTCAACTAATGGAAAATTTATAGAGAGACCCTTCATCATATCAATGAACTTCTTGAATTGATTCTTGCCATTTTTCTTGGCAAGCCTTTGAGGTTAGGGAGGAGGTGGCTTAGGAAATGTTGCCTTAGCTTTTTGAACTATCGGTTCTGGTATGTCAATCACATGATCCCTAGACGGGTACACATCCTCTTGATTCTCTTCCACCGTGTCATCAATATCAATTTGCACTTCATCATTTGATTGCACAACATTGTTCGGGATCTCCTCTTCTTCTGCCACTTGCTCATCATCCATAAATTGCCATTGACTTGAGGTAGGTGCGTTCCACCCTTTTTCACTTCTTGTAGTAATGGCCCTGGCATGTCCTGTAGTGTTCCAACCCTTCGGGCTCACCACCGTATCACTTGGTAGTGCCCCCTTAGGACGAGAATTTAAAGCTTGAGAGATTTGACCCATTTGCACTTCTAAGTTACGGATTGATGTGTTGTGTGAAGCAAGTTGGGCATCAGAATCAGCATTATTCTCCATCATTTGATTGAACATGTTCTCAATACGACCCATTTCATTATTGGAGGAACTAGGACCATGAGAAGGATAAGGCGGTGGGTTGCTCAGTTGTTGGTACATCGGGGGCCTTTGAAAACCCGAACCCCAATTTCCTTGGTTGTTGCCTCCGCAATTTCCTTGGTTGTTGCCTCCGCAATTTCCTTGGTTATTATTATTTTGCCGATTCTCGTGGTTATTGCTTCCAATCCAATTGCCTTGATTGTTTCCATCATTCCAATTACCTTGGTTGCTAGAATTCCAATTGCCTTGATTATTCGAAGGTCTCCATTGTTGTTGATTAGGGCCTTGGTAGTTGTTTCTTTGACCTATAAAGTTGTTCACATATTGGACTTCTTCATCTTGATCATTGTAAGAATTTCCTTGATCAAACTTACTATCATCTTGCACGAAATTGTCCACTCTTTGTTGCACTTGTGGACTTCTTGTTCTCCTCTTGTTTACCATCATATTGACTCCCTCCATAGCATTGACTTGCCTCGGATTTTGCACTTGTTGAGGTTGAGCCTTTGACAATTGGTCCATGGTATTTGTCAACTCGGATATGTCTTGCCTATGGTCATGTAACTCTTTATGAAGAAGAATCACATTTGGATCACCTTGTGGATCATTGGCTCTAGATTGCCACAGCGATGAAGTATCTGCCATCTCATCAAAAATATCATGCGCCTCCGCATAAGGCGTAGTCATGAAGTTCCCACCGGCAAGTTGATTCACTACTCATTGGTTGGTGGTATTGATCCCCCGATAGAAAGTTTGTTGAATCATGTTCTCCCTCATATCATTGTTGGGGCACTCTTTCACCATTGTCCTATATCTTTCACATATCTCGTGTAGTGTTTCATTAGGCTCTTTCTTGAATGCTAGAATTTCATCCCGAAGAATATCCATGTGCCCGGGAGAGAAGTATTTTGAAATACATTTCTCCTCAAGTTCATCCCAAGTATGAATGGAATGATTTGGAAAACGTTCCAACCAATCTAAAGCTTTCCCCCGTTGAGAGAAGGGAAAAAGCCTTAGCCTCAAAGCATTCTCAGAGACATTTGTTTGTTTGCTTCCCCAACACGTATCAACGTACCCCTTCAAATGTTTATGCATTTTGACCCGGTGCACCGATGAAGAACCATCGTTGCTCATTCAAAGTGAGCATCACATTGGTTACTTGAAAGTTGCCCGCCCTAATACAGGGTGGGACTATAGCACTTGCATACCCTTCATTCGACAACACCTGGTGTGGAGCCGCTTGTGGTGGGCGTGGGGGTGGAACGGGAACGTTTTGGTGAGGCGGTCGACCTCGTCTATTGGCTTGAGGTTCAAGAGGGACCTCATCCAATGTATCATCATCAACGTCCATATCCCCCACAACCATGTATCCGAGCTCATTGTTTCCATGATTGCATCTACAATAGTCACACGATAGTAACAAGGAAGGAAAAGAAGATATTCCAAAAGCACACCTAAATATATAGCTAACACCGTCTTTTATATCCCCGGCAACAACGTCCAAAATTGATCTCGCTCAATTTCACTCCTCTATTTGAGGAAAGAAAAATGGTCGATGCAATAATAATACCCAATAGAGTTGGGGTCGAATTCCACTGGGAGCTACGTGAATGGGTGTTAGTAGTATATATCTTCGTACATGGATTTGTATATCTTAATTTTC
This sequence comes from Nicotiana undulata, assembly GCA_005239495.1. Lineage (NCBI taxonomy): Eukaryota > Viridiplantae > Streptophyta > Magnoliopsida > Solanales > Solanaceae > Nicotiana > Nicotiana undulata. The sequence goes on along the minus strand of ML293574.1, from coordinate 78,486 downwards.
ACTTCCGAAATTTTGGGTTTTGCTTAAAAATCTAACTTAAACTACTATTGTGATTTTAAGAACGAAGCTAGGAAATTATTTTTGGTTGTTTTCCAAATGATTAAAAAAACCTAGGGCTTTGACCTTCACCTAGGTGTTCGCTTAATTAATGGTTGTAAGCCTTAAAGCTTATTTTATTGGTCGGGTTGTATTATAGCTATCAACACTCAAGTACCAACTCAATACCTCTCGGTCAAAGAGTGATTTTGCCCAATTTGGCTTTCTCAAGTCTAAATGGGTATTGAACAAAGCAGTTGATAATAAGCTCAAGTCAGATTTTACTATCTCTATGTTCAACCATTTAATTGGGCTTATTAATCTCTCGATTGACCCAATTTCTTGCTAGCCAAGTTTTTCTAGACTAAGTCTCTCTTTCTCAAATAGAGACCAAGTCAAATAAGCATGAAATAATATTTGCAACTATTAATTCTTCAAATAAAAGCAAGAATAAGGTCAGATAATCAACATTCAACCATAAACAAGTAATAAATCAAACACCCATTAAGTTTACACACTAGGATTGGATCACAGCCCTAGTGAAAATCTAGCTACTCATGCTTAAATTAGAAGAAAGAGAAGAAAAAGTGATAATTAAACTTATATTAATAATTAAGATGATAAAAGCAATATTCAAAATAGCAAAAACTACTAAAAATGGGCAAAGTAAAACGGTTGTTGATGTCAAAAGTTACAAAAGTTAACCTAAAAAAATGGAACTCTTCTATTTATACAGTGCTGAAATTTTCGGACAATATTGCCTTTCGTAGGTTATGTGGTCATACAATTCCATGTGCGATCCATACTTTGCTTCAGCCTGGCAGCAATGGAAACCTGCGGCCGCATAATTCTGAACTGCTGGCGCACTTCTTTCTTTCTGCAATCCGCACATTTCTGAGTGCAGCCGCACAGTGCTCTTCTGCGGACCGCACAAGTATGACTGCAACCACATAATTTGTTAAATCTTGAATGCAGGTTCTCTGAACTTTTTCTCTTGCCCAGGTTCTGCGGCCGCACATTTCATGTGCGGACCGCATTTTACACTTGTCTCTAATGGGATTTGCTTCACAATTTGCGGTCTGCACTTTAGAGCTTCTGTGCTCGTTTTTGTTCTTAGTTCAGATTACTCCGTCTTAAGTTGAATTTTATCTTTGAGGCTCATTTTCTACCATTCCTGCGATTAAGCATGTTTCATCAGTTTTTGGGAACACAATTAAACGCTTTTGGACTAAAACGAAAGCAAAAATGTGCTAATAAGTAGTCAAAATACCCACTTAGCACAAACCCCGAAGTGAACATTGTCAATGAGGGAAAATGTATATATTCCTCCAGATGACATTCAATGAAGAATATTTCTTAGTATTAAATACACAATCTGTTACAGAGAACTTTGGCATTCATAGTCTACCGTTATATTTTCATCAAAGTCCCCCATTTTTGTCATTTAAGAGGATTTGATCCTAGGACCTTGTTTCCTAGGTATAGCTATAAATAATGACTTCAACAGCCATTGTAAGACACAAAGTTTCTGACAAACTTATGTTACACATTATTCCAAGCGAAATAATACTTTATTTTCTGTAGTACGATATTTTACTGTTGCCTTTGGAAGCCCTGCTCCCGAAACCAAGTTGTCAGCTATTTTATTTCGATCTCGATGCTAAGTCTTGCATTTAATTTAATTTATTGTTATTGCGAACTCAAATAAAAAAAAATGGATGTAGAAGACTTGTTCGAAAGAAAAAAAAGATGTGGGTGCCATTATGACTGGGGTTTCAAATAGAAAGGTTCTCATTTTGGATCAAATTAATTTACTTCTCTATAAATCACGCTAAAAATTCTACTGTATAGTCTTATGGGTAAATAAAAGTGCAAAAAGTTTATTTAATTTATACTCCATCTCTTAAAAGTTATTAAAGCAAAATAAAATAAAAGATGTTATACGATTTGAAATGTCTCAAAATATATGAAATGAGGAACAAAATCTAGGTACTTCTTGTACCTTGTTTTGGAGACACTATTATCATTTTAATCTAACTACATGTTCAAAGAAACTTTTTTGGGACTCGACTAACTTAGATTCATGTCGAGTAGTTCAACTTTAAAGGATAAATAGTGTTTTATCAAGAGAATTTTTATATCCAAAACTCGAACATAAAATTTTCATTTAGAAATAAATAAATATTTATTATTCCACAGCAATCTTTATCGGTGAGACACTAGTATTATTTTACATTTTGAGCATGAGCGAAACCACCATTTGAGTCTAAATTGAAAGAAAGTAAAGGCTAGAAGAAAGAAAGAGACAAGAAAGGGACAAAGGACTGATGAATGGTGAGTGCAGATTGCAACTTGGGGGTAACCTACGTAGTTATGTGAAAAGGAGAGTCGCCGGCCTATGACTGACTATGAGTAGGGCTTAGGTAGGAAGACTAGGGATTTCAAGTAGACTCTTTTCTTCTTACATACAAATACCAAAAAGTAGAAGAAGTATTCCAATACATTTACTTGTCATTCTGTGTTCCCCCATTCTCCATTTCCTAACGGTTTGTGCATATTTCGTGAAATTTAAGGACCTCCACCCACCAACCCACCACCACTTTGGATCTCGAAATATAAAAGTTGGTTGGTGACAGGTGTTTGATGCTTATATATGATGGTCCAACTCAATATTATAAAATTTGCAGCCTTAAGAGATAGCTAGGTGCATAGGCCTAGCTCTACTCTCTCGGGTGAAGATGGACGGGATTTTGCATGCAAATTAAAAGCCACTCACGGCTGAATAAATCAGTCACGAGAGGCAATAGGGGATCTGCTACGCAAAATAAATCATGACTATTGCATTATTCTGTTTTGTTGCGTGACTACGTCCACTATCTCATCCCACCCTCTTCCTATATGTGAACCACATAAAGTAAAAGTTGCTAATTCTATACTACTACTATTAGCTTGTTTTAGACCCACATCATTATTTTAAAATTTTAACCTACTGTCTACCTTAACAAGTAAATTTTTTATCAATTATTGTATTATTAATTTCCCTTTTATAGACAATAATTATTAATAATATCTGTTTACCCTAAAAATCGACTAAAAATTAAACTTATATTGTAATTTTAATGATATGTGACTTAATCCAATGTCAATTTATAAACAAAGAATTAAATAGATGAATTAGATAATAAAATAAACAAAATCAATATGTAAGCAAAGCCTCGACCTCGATTGAGATAGTCTCGAGGTAGAATAATAAGAACACTAAATGATAGACCAGTTCTGATGAATAGTAAGTGAAATAGCAATAGAGCGGCGAGTGTATATATTTTTATCAGTTAATGATGGTCCTTACAAACAAAACCAATATGTAAGCAAAGTCTCGACCTCGCTTGAGATAGTCTCGAGGTAGAATAATAAGAACAGTAAATGATAGACCAGTTCTGATGAATAGTAAGTGAAATAGCAATAGAGCGGCGAGTGTATATATTTTTATCAGTTAATGATGGTCCTTACAAACAAAACCAATATGTAAGCAAAGTCTCGACCTCGCTTGAGATAGTCTCGAGGTAGAATAATAAGAACAGTAAATGATAGACCAGTTCTGATGAATAGTAAGTGAAATAGCAATAGAGCGGCGAGTGTATATATTTTTATCAGTTAATGATGGTCCTTACAAATGAATGAGATTCCTCTTTATATATTAGTGGAGTTCCAAATAAGGTACACTTCTAATTATAGTAGGAAATCATATTAACAACTGATTAACCGCTGGAGATCAATCCATTCCGAAATTCATGCCACGAACCTCGACATGTCGCGGATATCTCGCCCTTTCCGTTATTAATCTATACCGACATCATTTTGGAGTCTGTCCTTTTCTGTCCTCGATTACTGATGTCTCCCTCGGTCTGAAAAGCGTCTTCGATTCCGGACTCGACGTCCTAGCTTTTTGATGGGACATTCCTATCTCGATCAAAGAATGAAATCGGGTATCCCCGATTTCCACCGTACACAATATCTAATAGATAATGTAAAAAAATTCTACTCCCTCCGTTCCAGTTTATGTGAACCTATTTTCTTTTTGGTCCGTTCCAAAAAGAATGACCCCTTGTTAAATTTGGAAATAATTTTGGTTAAACTTACAATTATACCCTTAATGAGAAGCTTTTATAACCACACAAATACTCTGGGTCCCTTTTTGAATTGATTAGGACCAAAAATTCCAAAAGTCTTCATTTTTTCTTAAACTTCGTGCCCAATCAAACAGGTTCACATAAATTGGAACGAAAGGAGTAGCATATATTTAAGTAAAACTCTATTTTTATATATTGAATTTGAAATTACTAATTCAATTGTGTGGGCGTTTGGACATAAGAATTGTAAAATTCCAAATAAAGGTGAAAACGATTTTCAATTGAAAATGGTATTTGAAATTTAGAGTCTGTTTGGACATAAGAAATTTTTTCTTTTCTCCGAAATCAGCGTTTGTTCATAAAATTTCCAATTGTCACTGCAGATGCATTTTGGAAATTTTTGAACATTTGGTAGGCGTTTGTACATAAGAATTGTAAAATTCCAAAAAATGGTGAAATTTTGTTTTTCAAGTGAAAATGGTATTTGAAATTTAGAGTTGTGTTTGGGCATAAAATTTCATTTTAGGTTGTTTTTGGAGTTTTGTGAGTGATTTGAGTGAATTTTGAAAAAGAGTTTTTTGGAGTTTTCAAATTTTCGGACATTACCAAAATGCATATTTCAAGTGAAAATTGGAAATTTGATGAACAAACGCTTATTTCAAAAAAAAGTGAAATTCTTTTGGAAAAAAGGAAAAAAAATTATGTCCAAACGGGCTCTTGAAAAACTCCAAAAAGCTCTTTTTTAAAATTTTCACTCATATCACCTCACAAAACTTCAAAAATAACCCAAAAAATTATATTCATGTCCAAACACAACTCTATTTTCAAATACCATTTTCACTTGAAAAAAAAATTCACCTTTTTTGGAATTTTACAATTATTATGTCCAAACGCCCACTTAGAGTTGTGTTTGGACATGAATATAATTTTGGGTTGTTTTTTAAGTTTTGTGAGTGAAATTTTTTAAAATGCATCTTCAAGTAAAAATTTAAAATTTTACGAACAAACGTTCATTTCGGGAAAAAATGAATTTTTTTGACAAAAAGGGAAAAATTTCTTATGTCCAATCGGGCTCTGCATGTTTACAAATTACTCCATTACGCCCAAAAAGAAGGAAAAATTTGAAATGAGAAGCAACGCACCCAGCAAATATTACATTAACATAATAATAATAATAATTATTATTATTATTATTATTCCTTCCGGGTAATCCGATAAAAGAAATTACTGCTACTACTGCTATCATTTACCAGAAGAAATTATAAACAAAGAGAGAAGAAAACGACGTTATTGACTCCTTTCAGAATCTGAAATAAATTTAGGAAACCCTTCCTATTTGTTTGGTATGTAGGGCAAATTCACTTTATTTTGTTTCTTTTTCTTCTTATACTTCTTTGACTATACCATAGAGAGCTATCCCACTAGCTCAATCATTCCGTTTCTCCTTTCCTCCTTTGGGCATTTTTTAAAACCGTTTTACCTATCTTTCGACTTGTACTGTTTCCTTATTCCTCTTCGTTAATTTCATTTGGAAATCACTACAAACTCAGAAAACCTTTCCGCCTTCATTTGAGTACACTTTGCTTCCATTAATAGAAATAGAAACGAATCCTGATTTGTCAATAGCACATTCATAAACCTTTTCCTAAAAGAAAGACACCCGCACGTAACCATTTTACTCCAACGTACACTAGCTCATTACTATGAGTTCAAGTAATTTTTAAATCTGGTTACTACTCATTCTAGTAGGGTTTGGATTCCAAGAAGTTATTGCTAGTTTTTAGTTTCTCTTAATATATATATATATATATATAGTGCATGCAAATTTCATACGATGAACCACTTAGGCACGCAAAATTAAAATAAAGGAAGGTCCTCTCTTAAAAACCAGTTTGAAGGACAACTTGCTGTCTCATGACAGACTGATTGTCAACAGGATGCTTGTGAACAACTTCTTCGATGGTGAACGTGAAGGGGTCTTGGATACCGTTGTGGAGTGAGTTAAATGTAGAATATTTTTTGTTTAAAGGTACTTAAATGAAACTATATTAAACCCGGATATTTATCTCATATATACATTTTGACTTATTACATACATAACGTGTAGCCGTTTACTCTATGGTGCTGTGGACAAGGGGCGGATATAGTGTGCTAGTAATGGGTTCAATTAAACTTTTCGACCCAAAGTAAAATTTTGTGTAAAATTTATAAAGATTGCAAAAATAGTATATATGTATTGGGCTAAAATTGCCCAAAGACACTCTTAACATGATGTAATATTGGCCGCTTTGGGCTAAGCTCGCACGGTTTTCTCCAAAAGACCTCACACCTTTAAGAGTATCCAACTCCTGATAAATAGCTTATTTTTCTTTTCTACTTTTCATGTGAGATTTTGTTCATCCCGCTAATTTGGAGATTAATTGTGTGCCACCTACACGATCCAAGTATTTACGGTCACCGAAGCCCAAGGATAGGTTGTGTATGCACCTTTGAAGCTATGGATAAAGGTAGTGAACCGGCCCATAGACGGGCAAAGGCACTAAGCCGGGCCTATGCCATCTCCATACTAGTCTCGCCAAACTATTGGCTCTGATACCAATTCTTGGGCCAAAACGGCCAGAAGATACTCGGGGCATATGCATCTATACCCGCTTTTTGGGTCACGTTTTAACTTGTGACGGCTTTGCAAAAAATATTGCAAGCGCACCCATTTTTTCGCGTAACTTCAGCATACGGGACTGAAATAGCAAAGGCAATCACGCAAAACTTCAGCATTCTAGTAGACGGGACTGAAGTAGCAAGTGTGTTGAACCAAGTGTGCTGAAATTTTTGTTTGTAATTGCTGAACTTAAGCATAGTAGCTGAAGTTTTGTTCTCTATTTGCTGAAGTTTTTGTTTGTAATTGTTGAATTTTTTTTTTGTAACTGGCGAAGTTTTTTTTTTTTGTAATTGGTGAAGTTTTAATTTTGTAACTGGCTAGAGCTGAAGTTTTTATTTTGTAATTGTCGAACTTCAACTCTAGAGCTTAAGTTTTTGTTTGTAACTGGCGAACTTCAGCTCTAGAGCTGAAATTTTTGTTTGTAACTGGCGAACTTCAGCCTTCTTAGAGTTGAAGTTGAGGAGGAGAAGGAGGAGGAGAAATGGGGCTGAAGTTGTTTAAAAAGTGGGTACAAATTAAAACTTTAAAAAAAAAAATAGGTATAAGTTAAATGGGGGCGACCAAATAGGGCGCCCCGTGCAATTTTTACAAGATACTCTTTACATGGTGTGATATTGTCCGTTTTGGGCCAAGCCCGCACGATGTTCTCCAAAAGGCCTCACACCATTAAGAGTAACAAACTCCTTATAAGTAGCTTATTTTTATTTTCTACTTTCCATGTGGGACTTTGTTCACACACTCCCAACAATATGAACCCGTAATTTTATAAAGGCAATGGGTTCAATACTACTAGAACAAAGGCGCAGACCTCAGAGGCGGACCCAAGATTTTAGCACTGCGGAGGCACCATTATATACTAATTACTAGCAATAAAATTTGAGGTGCAACTCTTTAAAATTTTAACAAGTAGGATGACTAATCATTCAAGTATAAACAAAAAGAAGTTCTAAAAAAGAGAAAGCACCGAAAGGGAGAGATTTTTTCGCAAAATGGGTGCTACGGAAAGTGTTTGAATTTAAACTTGTTTCAAGCTTTAATTTTTTTTATTTTTTCTCAAATAAAAAAAGGGTCGATGATCAAAAGAGTGTTCAAACTTCAAAAATTAACGAAAGAAATCAAGATTAAGGGCATTTTAATAGTAAAAACTAAAAAAGAGTCTCAAACTCTTAATTAGTTTCCATTGTCGGGTCTGAGTTTACGAATATCCGCTACCTTGTCAAAGAAGGTTGTGGTAGAATGAACTGTATTTTTCTATTTGTGGAGCGATAATTTATAATTTAAACATTTTAATTTTAAGGGAGGAATTTGAAAAAGAATAAAATTAATTAACTTGACTATTATGCATGAATACTAAACTACATTTGAATTGAATAAAATATAAAAGTAATAAATAAAGTCACAACCTTTTTCTTCTAAAAAAAGGAAGGTGGTGGCAAAATAATTTGTATTTTTCTATTTATGAAGCAATAAGTTACAATTTGAAGCCTTTTAAGTTTAAGGGAGGAATTTGAAGAGGAAAAAATTAATTAAGGAATACTAAATTATAATTGACTTCAACAAAATATAAAAATAATAAATAAAGTTCTCTAGTACACTAATTCAAAATAGAAAGAGAATTAATGTATAAAATAGGAATAGGAAGGTGAAAAGGCTTAAACTAGTCTCGAACCGCAAAAGGAAGAAACCAAAGTGTGCCCCCATAACATTCCTTCTGTCTGCCTTTTTGTGTCTGGGGGCAAAAGGAAAATATTTAAGGGGCCCGAGCTGTATGTACAAACATATGTAAAATATATATATAGAGAGTTTTTGCCGAGGCTAACGGGGTCCCGTGACCGCTCAACCTACAACGTAGGTCCGCCTCTGGCCGACCTCTCCGCCGCCACCACAAGTGAATAAGAAAAGATCACATCGCCAAAGATGACGATATCACCGTCTACAGGTCGGGTCACGAGATCTAAAGTGCAAATAACCTAAAAAATTAAACACATTTAAATCCTGAATCCTATTTTACAACATACTGTTGTTGTCTCTCCTTTAGGTCGAATTTGATTCTACCTACCAAGAACGGTGTGCACGGTGTGCACGAAGAGTTCCTGCATATTGTTTCTAGCATATAATGCAATCCTTCAATGTGATTGAGTTTGCACCAATAATGGAATCAGTTTTCCAGCATCAATGAAAGAACAAATTAAATCAAGTACACCGTCTAATTTATTACCAGAAATTCTGTAGTATTTCTTGAGCAATTAAGTCTCACTTTGACATGACGATGTGAAGAGATTTTCTCTAGCTAGATTCGCTTGGTTTAATTTAATGGTGTTAACCGGGTGGGCCGGGCCGGGCTGGGTAGAGAAAACTATGAACCGTACGGGTTACAAACCTGGCCGGTTACGATTAATTGTTAACGGGTTTAACGGGTTCGAATTTATCCGGGTAAAAAATAACCCGTACGGGTAGGGGTTTAACGGGCCGGGCCGGTTACCTAATATTTTAATTTTTTTGTACACGTATTTTAAATAAAATATAAAGTAAAATAGTAAAATATATAAAGATAACAATGATTATGGAAAAAATTGCACTTATAAATTGCAAGTGCAACATGTATTTCAATTTTCAAATTTTAAATTTCAAAATTCAACTCAAGTTACAACCAAGTACTAAATTTGACAAGTACTAAATTCAAAGGTTTTGCATCGCCCTTGTAAGTTCTTCATAATCAATATGAACTGATTGTCCTTCTTCTGGAGTGTTAAATTCAGATGGGTTACCATGTGTTAATATATCTCCAATTTCCTCGTCTTCTGGGCTATCAACATCTTCACGTCCTTGATTTCTTCGTTCCGATCTAATCCAATCTCTGAAACATACTAAAACTTCCAAAGCATTGCTTCCCAATGAGTGACGGGTGTCTCCTAGTTGTTGTCTTGCTTGACTAAATGCACTCTCTGATGCAACAGTTGAAATTAGCACATTCAACACGTCCCGAGCCATAGCGGAAAGAACAGAAAATTGCTTTTCATTTTCACGCCACCATCCCAACGCTGAAAATTCCTTTGTGCGCATCTCCTTTTGCTTCTGCAAGTAGAAATTAAGTTCATCAATGTTCCTGCTACTGGTTTGAGTTGTAGGAAATGTAGTAAAAATATTATAACTATCAACTATTTCATCATCACACAAAGTAGTAGAACTTGAAGAAGTGGTACACTGCATATTGGGGTTAACATTGCCTACATTAAGAGCAACATCATCAACTATATTTGCATAATAATTATATAATTTTTGTAAATTATCATTTAGATTGTTCATACAAGTAAAAATATCTGGGGTTTCAGTTGGTCCAATCTCCATGTAAGTATATAAAGCATTGATTAATTGGTGACAATCAGCCATCTTAATAGAAGGATTTAAAACAGCGCCAATTAAGTAAATCTGAGGAATTGGAAAGAAATATTTTTTGAATTTGTCTTGCATTTCTTCAACAGCAACCGTATATTTTTCTTTCTTCTTAAATTCAAAGAGTAGAAAAGCAATTTCAGCTATATGTACTAAAATCATTGTAACAGTAGGGTAGTATGCTCCAGAAAACTCAACAGTAGCTATATAAAATTTATGTAAAAATTGAATAACATCATTAATGACCTCCCAGGTAGCAGGTGTTAACATACGGTTTCTATCAGTACAATGCGCATTAGCAACTTCAGTTATTGGAAATCTATATTTATAGCAACATTTTAAAAATATGTAAGTATAATTCCACCTAGTAACAATTTCGTCTGGCATGAATCTTGGTTTAAGATTATACTCGGTACACTTATTCTTAAATTCCTTAATTCTAGATTGTCTGTTATTTCCTTGAATAACACCAACTGCTCTTCTAACATGAATAATCTCAGTTGAAAATAAATCAAGGCCACTTTTAACAATTAAATTATAAATGTGACATGCACACCTAACATGAAAAATTTCTTCAAGTGGCGGTTGCAAATGCATTTTTAATAATGAAATTGCGGCAGTATTGTTAGAAGCATTATCAAAAGACATACACAATACTTTTTGGTTAAGATTATAAAATTGAACAACTTCGCAAATAGTACTACTTATAAAAACAACAGTATGACTCTGATCTTCATCATATTTAAAAGCGACAATACGTTTTTGCATACAAAATAAATCATCTATCCAATGACATGTAATTGTCAAATAATCATTTCCATTAACAGCATGGCCAATATCAGAAGTTAGAGAAACTCTACAGGGAAGGTGTTCAAACAAATAACGTATGTATGTTTGATATTGACCATGCAATCTAAAGATATCAGCTCTACAAGTACTTCTAGGGATACCTTTAAATAAAGGATTATAAATCCTTTGAATATACATAATAAGATATGATGAAGAAGCAAAAGAAAAAGGTAGACAACCCAAAGCAATCATTTTTGCTAACTCCTCACGATCCTTCATTTTATCATATTTCATAAGTCCTCCAGTAGTAGGGTTAAGAGTTGTTTGGTTTCCATCACCATCAGAGCCCCATTCTATGGGATGATCAATTCTCATATGTCTAGTAAGAGCCCCAGTCCCCCCTAAATTTCCTCCGGTCAGATGTTTAAAATCAATTTTACAAATTTTGCAGCAAACTCTATCAGTACCTTCAATTACCGCAAAAAAATTCCAAACCTTACTTCTTTTTCTACGATTACTAGTCGGAGCCACAGGTGGTCTACTACTAGTGCCACGACCACCACCCCTTGTAGTAACTCCAACACTACCAGGTGCTGCACTAGTAGGTGTAACTGGTATCTCATCTTCCATTTCTAATTCATTATCTTCTATTCCAAAATCTTCTTGTAATTGTTCATAATCTATATTATCATTAGGCGAAGTTTCGAAAATATGTGTAAATGGGATATTACTATTACTACCAGATGTGGAAGGACTACCTCTTCTTTTATTTCCTCTACCAGTAACTTTTCTACACACTCTTTTAGCAGCATTAAACATATTGTAAAATTTAAGTATAAGCAAACATTAAATATGCAAATAAAATAATAAATAAGAGAAAGAGTTGGAGAGAGTGCACCGAATTCGGCAGTAAATTGAGCACTTGATGATTACGCAACTCCAAATCAAACGTCAAGCAAGTATTTCAATTTTGAAGTTCAATTGTTCAAACTTCAAAATCCGAATGATAAAACACGATAAATTAAATTCCAAATAAAAGAGCCAAATAAAATTAGAAGATGAATTGAAGACTTGAAGTCTTGAAAATTGGAGAATGAGAATGAGAGAAATTGAGATTGAGAAATGATAGTTGAGTGAAGAAATTAAGAAGGGGGGGGGGGGGTTATTTATAGTTTTAGAGAAGGTTAATTTTGTAAATTAAAAATTAATTTTTAAAGAAAAATGGGCTATTTTTGCAAATTACCCGTTAGGCAACGGATCCCTGCCATGGGTGACCGTTGCCAACGGCTAGTGGGACCCACAAGATTTTAAAAATTAAAAAAAAACAATTTTTTTTTACCGTTATACCGGGCCGGTTTAACCGATTCAGGCACTGTTCATTTGAACCGGGTTGGTCCGGTCCGGTAATCCGTTTCAACCCCCCTAACCCCTTAACCCAGCCCCACCCGGCCCCGGTTTGAACCGGCCCGTTAGCCACCTCTAGTTTAATTCTCTAATTTGATTGTCTCTGAAGATTTAAGGTGGTTAAATAATGGATAAAAGATCACGTGCTTTGCACTTCAAAATAAACTTTTTTCTAGACCAAGAGATAAATCATGTCCGTTCGGGGAACATGTCTATTGTCAAGATCATATCACATCGGCAAAATACATAATTGAGCCCTTAAACTTGGTATTTTTTATTATTTGGACACCTAAACATAGGATTGTTCCTATCAGGCACTCCAACTAAACCTCATATGTGCCAATTAAACACTATCCAGATTGTTCGCCAAACTAGTTTAAAAAAAATTAAGTGTGTGTATTAGAATTGCCTCTTACACTCTAAATTTAACTACAAATTGTTCGATATAATTAAAACCTTTACTCATTTCATAAAATGGAAAACCAGATTATCCCAACTTGATACCTCACTTCCTCAAACTTTTTTACTCTGCTCAATAAACCAGAAATTACACTCTTAGGTTTCTTAAGAATTTCATCGTCATACCACCTGAAAAAATTGCAAACAACTTTGCCAAGAAAAAAAATGATGATCTAGGTTTAAGGAGTCTATGAAATAATAGTTTGGCAGCAATTCCACAATAACAAGAAACTTCTCTTAAAGAAGGTGATTTCCATTTGTTCGACATTATGAGTGAGTGGAGAAGCTAATACCCACGTCAATGAGTGACCTTCAAAGGAGCCGCCACAAACACTTCAAGATGTGAAGAAGATGGGACCCAATTCAAGAGAGCTTCAAAAGAAAAAAAATCGGCATGTTCGGTCTAAGGGGAGAAGAAGAGAAATAGAAGAACATGGAAAAAGTTAGAGTTTTAATAGGAATAATATATTAAGATATATAAAATAATCATAATATAGAGTATAATAATACTAAGGCAAAATACATACTTTACCCATCGACCTTGTACTCAAATCCCTTTTACACACCTGTTAAACACGAAAATAGTATTGCACACTAAAACTTTTAAAAGTGTGTCAATTACACACTACTTCGATATTTGACCACATCTACTTAAAGATTGCTATTACACGCGCCAATCGGCATCTGACACGTGTCATAAATCGAAAAAAAAGGAAGAAAAACTGAAAAAAGCCACTGCCCCCCCCCCCCCCCCCCCCCCCCCCCCCCCCCCCCCCCACCCTACTCCACCCCCTCTCCTCATCTTCCCAAAGAAAAAATTACAGAAAAGAAAAAACTCACCCCCTCCTCATCTCCCCAACCCCATCATCTTCTCCACCACCACCGTATTATCGCCAACTTTTCCCGTACAAGCACCTTCTTCCCTAACTATAGATTAAATTCTTTGCACGATTTTTAACAAGTTTTAACAGCATTCACCACAAATCCTTATAAAAATTTCAAATTCAAGCTCAAACCCAAAGTTTCAAACTTGTTAATGGTGTTAATGAATTTTATCAAAATTAATCACCTAAGTAAATTTTTATTCAACAATAATCACGAATTCAAACTAATTTTCCAGGCCATGGAACACAAAAATCAACAAGATTCGACTAAATTTTCAAGTTTTTTCAAAGATCAATAATGGTGATTTTTACAAAACCCAATAGCTCCTCTTTTCTTTTTCTTTTTTTTCTTCTTCTTAGTAATGGGTGTTGGAAAGACGAAATATGAAGGGGTAGAAAAAACTAGAATGGAGGTTGGGGAGGAAGACGAAACGGGGAGGGGGGGGGGGGAGGGATGGAGGAAACGCTAGGGTGTGGGTTGGGGAAGAAGACTTGGGTTATATCTTTTTTTTTCTTCTTTAATTTGAAAAAGAAAATAGTTTTAAAAAGGGAAAAAATAATTTAAAAACTTTATTTCAGACGGATTTTGGAGTTTTCACGCGCCTCTTTTATGTGTGATACACGTGTGTGACACAAAGCAAAATAGGTGTGTAATTGACACACTTTTAAATGTTTTAGTGTGCAATACTATTCCCGTGTTTAACAAGTGTGTAAGATGGATTTGAGTACAAGGTCGATGGGTAAAGTATATATTTCGCCTAATAATAATAATAATAAATCAACAAGTTTTTCTCATGTTCACGCGGCTTTTCCCTTGACAGTGTTTAATTGGCAGATATGGGGTTTAGTTGGAGTGCATGATAGTACAATCCTATGTTTAGGTGTCCAAATGACAAAAAAGACCAAATTTAAGGGCACAGTTATGTATTCTGCCCACCACATCCATTACTAGCTAATAGACACTCTTCAAGTTTGAAAGCAGATTCTCAAGGTAACGCTGCAGGAATTGACACATTTTGAAAATTTTCAACAACATATGTTTAGTAACTTTAATGCGACTTTAAGTATGTTCCTAATTGATAGATTTTGAATTTAATTTGATAAAGTATATGAGAATTGTTGTTTACCCAGCTAGTATTCAATTATGGATAATGTATTAGGTCAGTGTGCATTATTACCCTAAATTAGCTCTACATGTGGACGGGAGACAGCAGAATTGTATAAAGTTTAGATAGTACCACTTTTTGGTCTGGTAATAGATCACACGTTATTCTAACATACAAAATTGAGGATTTGGGCGAAGTTTATAAATTTTGGAAAAATCAATAGAGCAGAGAGCAGGATAAACAAAGAATTACATAATACTAACACTTCTTGTACGCATATCACTTTTGACAATGTAATTTACCTTTTGAAATTTGACCTTTGCCACATATATCATTACTCCAATTACTAATGCATACACTACTGGGTGTTTGTAAAACCAATTGGCTATATGAGATTAGATCGATATTAAAGGCGATGGTGTTGTGAGCATAAGATCTTCAAATTAAAACTGTAAATAAAACTAATTGGTCCTTTGTCACGCGGGTGCTAAATCATTGAACATAAGGGATTTTCTCTCTCTTTATATATATTCGTAAGTATATGAGGGGAAGGGCGGCAGGAAATGGGAAAGGTGTTTATCCGTAAAATGGTACATTTGAATTTGCATTATAGCGTGGTTTATAAATAAGCGAATCGATTTGACCCAGAGATAATAAGTAAATGAGAACAAAAGTAAGATTATCAAATGAAATTAAAGAAGATAACGAGTTTGACTAAGAATTAAGCCTTTCCGATGACAAGAGTGAATACAATGTTAATTAGTATTAGAATTGAGCGTAGTATAACAATAGATTATAGCTTTTTGTGTGTGGAGACTTTGTCTTTACATTGGATGTTAATCCTTCTATTTATAGCCCTATTCAGGAGACAAGATCCTCAAATCAAGTTTCTCTTGAATGAGAAAAAACGTCATTGATGGGTGCATAACGGTTGACTATAAATGCGGATATTTTATGTAACGACTGCTTATTGAATGTTACCCGATAACAATGCTTTGAATCTACCGGCTGCTCTGTCTTCGATGCTTGTTCAGCACTGATTGCACGTTTGCATTCGATGTCAGCTGTTTGCTGACTCACATCCCACCTGTCTCGTGTCACTCCATCATTTGCCCAGTTGTCACTAACCAATTTTACCCCATATAGGTAGTCCCCCTACTTTCCGCCCAGCTGCTCCTTCTCCACCGGCACCAATTGTTTATCCTTCGCTGGCACCGACCGAACAAGTAGGGAATGCCTCTTCCCCATGGTCTCCCCACCACGGGAACTTGGGAAATACTTATTCGTCACCCTATTATGACCCTCATGGAAAGCGAAGTGTCATTCTTTCGGTTTCGGAGGAGTGTCGTATACTTTTCAAGCCGGTGGAGCTTGCCAATTACCTCAAGCTGCTGCCTTAGCAAAGGATTAGAGAAAAATGGACTCTCTTTCTTTGGAGTGCCTTATAAATAATAGCATGCATTGTTTGGCACAGGTAGCGATCCAACGTTCTTCCATCTCATTTTAATTTATCCTTCACATTAGTTACCTTTTTATTGACATGTTTGCAGACCAAACCTTCTTGCTTCTGAGGGCCTACAGAAGCTGATTTAGGACAAGTAAGAGCTTATTTCGGAATGAGATCTGTTCTTGGCCAAACTGAATAAATTTGGCGAGCTCCTCCCAGTGCTGGAAGCAAAAACTGCTCGAGTGGATGGCCTTGAGGCCCTATTGTAGAAGTTCGAGCAGGATAGAATGACCCACAACCAGGAAGGTGCCCAGCTACATGAAAACCTTAAGGAAGCAAAGAGTATGTGGGTCGAACAGCATGACACCGTTATCGGTGCTGCCGAGCGCGAGTCTGCTTTGATAAAGCAAGTTAACAATTTGGAGGCTAACTTATGCTCCAACACTGTGGAGGGCAATGTTGCCGAGGATATGAGAGAAGAAATGGAAGAAAGACTTAAAAGAATCATAGAGAAAAATCGACTTCACTCAACCACCAATGTTGATCTCGATTCGATAATCAACAAAATGAGAGATGAAAACGAAAAGCTCCAGTCCAAGATTGATAATCTCCGAGCCAAACTCCAGGACCAAGAATATTCTCTCGTATTCGAGAAAACCTACTCCATTTATCATACTAAGATGAAGACCATGGAGGAGGCCAAAAAATCATTGTCAATATTGATGACCGCACTGCCAAGGTCGGGAACTGGCGACTACTGCTCGTGAGAACCTTCCTGATCGGCCCGCAGCATCTGATTCTTCGAATACTAACTCTGATTATTCAGAAATCGAAGAAGGTAAGGCCTTGAACCGGCAGTAGAACAACCTTCTTCTTCTAGAGAAAATAAAGACTCTTCTCTCCCTTCGGGTTCTCGCAGCAAGAACATATGTGTATATTTTTTCTTTACCCTTTGTAATTACGCCAAAACATTTTACTAAATATTGCATTTTAGTTAATAAAAAAAAACTTTTTGATTTAGGGTTCTGCAAAAATATTCTTTTTTACATTTAATTGACTAAGCTTTAGGAATATTTCTCGCATGCGATAGCTTTCGATTACGAACATAAACACGTCCAAAATCTACCCTTTACTATGAGGGTTTCATAAGAGATGTCCGTTATATTTACGGTGCTCTTGAAAAGAACGTCTCATGTTCTTTCCTACACATGCATTTAAATTTTTATTAACTTTCAAACGATAAAATAAATTAACTTATCATTTGGACGAGAGATAAGATAAAAATAAAAGGACTTAGATTTATTCCTTCCACCTTTAAAAGTACATTTATATACACATTCATTTTCTTAAGTAAATAAACCCGCCAATACATGTAGCTAACTTGTACAACTTAATTCTACGAGGCTGATCATGCAGTCCCCGTTCCTAATAAGACATTGATCCCCAGTTCTAATGGTCCCCGGTCTTTGTGACACTGATGACACTTCTCTTTTGGTAAGCTGTGCATTGCTGTCTCATTAATGGAAACTAGAGCCGTTAAAATGGGCTTGGCCCATGAGGCCAGCCCAACCCAGCCTGCTACTTGGGTAGGGTTGGGCTAGGAGTTTTTTAGCCCATTTTAAATTGAGGCTTATAAGCCCGGCCCAACTTAGCCCGCCAGGCCTAGGCTGGCCCGTGGGCAAAAAATTAATTAAATTTAAATTAATTAACTATTAAATATTTAAAAAAACTCAAAAAATTACTAACTATAATTTCCATTCCCCGACCTTAGATTGCTCATTTACCCTTCCATATCAACTAGAATTTAGATTTTTGACATGCATGTAATATGACAAAATTAGTTTCTCTTTTGCTTAATTAATAACGAACTCAAAATATTTTAGGTAGTTAATAATAATATTGTTTCAAAAGAAAATATTACTTTGAGCAGCCAATGATCAGTTCGGATGACTTTAATATATTATTAGTATTTAAACCGCTTTTCAGTATAGAAAAAGATCAATTTTTAAATACATACAAAAAAATTTGAGCACTAGCAAATTTCAGGAATTTTTAAAAAAACTATGGACTATAATGATGAACTCGGCAAATGATGTTAATCCTAAATTAGAAAACCTCAGCATATAAGCTTATTGAAACAATCTCTGAATTTGAGGAAAATGAAAATAAAGTATTAAGAAAGTATTCATGTAACTTTAAAAAGAAGAGCTAGAGATATGGAGAACTTATATTTCAATTACGAGATTCCTCGTCAAATATCAAGCTTTTTGTACGCTCTAAATAAACAGAAGTTGTTTTATGATTAATCGACTACATCACAAAAAAATATTTAAGGATTAAAGAAATTCTAATTTCTAAAAAAGTTGAAGGGTCGGCCCGCCCCAGCCCGCGGCCCTCTTAGGGCTGAGTTGGGCTAGCCATTTTAAGTCCCATTCATATGGCGGGCCAGCCCGTCCTAGCCCACCAAATTGAAAAGCCCACGAGGCTTGGGCTGGGCTGACCCGTTTTGACAGCTCTAATGGAAACAACTTGTGGATGGGTAAATAATCTGTTTTCAGAGGCCAATGGAGACAATGAGAGTCTTGGGGAGACGAGTTAAGCCAGCGAGCCAAACTTTATTTAACCCTCTAGAGGTTGGTTTCCATACGAGTTGTGCAAAAGTGAAGGCAACAGAGCTCTCGGTTGTTGATTCATCGGCTTGCCGATGATATTTCCTTCATGGTATGCTCTACATCGCTGCCTCGTTAATAAACTTGCCATAAATATTCAAGTGGGACAAAAACTGTTCGAAGGAAAAAAGAATGCAATACATACTTTTAGTATCAGCAAGGATCTTCAACAATAATACCTTTTGAGGCGAGTCACATTACAATTTCTTGACAATTTGACTCCACCTTGACTTTCCAATTCATATGAACCTTTACCAGCTATAGCTGAAACCCGGTAAGATCCTTCCCACGTTCGTCCTAACTTTCCGGCGTTAACTTCCCGAGTTCTTTGAGTAACCTTCCTCATAACTAAATCTCCAACTTTGAAATAAAGGAGATTTTCCATGCGATATTAATACCTCTTCATCATTTGTTTTTTTGGCTACCATCCTCACGTATGACATATCCCGGTGCTCCTCAAACAAATCTAACTTGACCAACAACGCTTCATTATTTATTTCTTCATTTTCCTGGGAAAGCCTTAAGGTGTTCCCCCACTTCCACCGGTATCAAAGCCTCTGAACCGTTAACGAGTGAAAAGGGGGTTTCACCAATGCTTGTCTTCGTCGTGGTCTGATATGCCCATAGCACACCCGGTATTTCATCCGGCCACTTGCTCTTGGCATATTTCAACTTCTTTTTAATGTTTTGAGTAATTACCATATTGGTTGACTTCGTCTGTCTGTCAGCACTTGGGTGGTATGGTGAAGACGTAATTTATTTGATCTTTAGTCCTTCCAAAATCTTAGTGACTTTTGAACCTATGAATTGTGGCCCGTTTTCACAAGCAATCTCCTTTGGTATTCCAAATCAGAAGACGATGTGGTCCCATATAAAATCAACCACTTCTCGTTCTCTGATTTTTTGGCAAGCACTTGCTTCAGCCCATTAAGTAAAACAGTCCATTAAAACCAAATGAAATCTTACCTTAGTGGACCTTGTGGTAATGGACTGACTATGGATTCCGCATTTCATGTATGACCACAATGACACCACATAATGCAGAAGTTCTGCCGGCTGATGCACTAACTGTGTGTGG
Organism: Nicotiana undulata; assembly: GCA_005239495.1. NCBI lineage: Eukaryota > Viridiplantae > Streptophyta > Magnoliopsida > Solanales > Solanaceae > Nicotiana > Nicotiana undulata. The sequence continues at coordinate 58,432 of ML293574.1, read as the reverse complement.
TGTTGGCATTTGTTGCATTTTTGTACAAATGCCTTTGCTTCATGTTCCATCCATGGCCAATAATAGCCATCCCTAACTAACTTGAGAACTTGTTAGTCTACACCTGAATGATTCCAAAATACTCCTTCATGAACTTCCCTCATCGCGTAGTCAGCCTCTGAGCCCCCTAGACACCAAGCCAATGTTCCTTGAAACGACCTCATGTATAATTTCCCATCAACAAGATAGTAACGAGCCACTTTGGTCCGTAGTGCCCGGAATGCTTTTGGGTCTTTAGGCAATTTGCCAGTTCTAAGATATTCAATGAACTCGTTCCTCCAGTCCCAAATTAAGTTGGTTGAATTAACTTCGCAGTAGCCGTTCACATCCAACAAGGAATGCAGCAATTGAACAACCGCACCAGAATTAGATTCTTTCATTTCTGTGGACGAACCCAAATTAGCCAAAGCATATACCTCCAAATTCCATGCATTTGGTTTACCACTAGCAGGGAGTCGCATTTGATCTCGATGACCTCTGAACCTAGTCCCCAAGCTAGTAAAGTCTTGAAACCAAAGTCTCGTACTCAACTTCATTGTTAGTTAATGGTACAGTTCTAATGGCATGCCCTAGGATTTTCCCATAATGAGTGATTAGAACTACCCCGAGGAGGGTTCCTTTTATGTTGGAGGCTCCATCCGTAAGCAAGGTCCAAACTACCAATACCGTTCCCAATACCAACACTACTCCTTTTGCAACTAGAGGCATTAATCCAGACTAAAATCGACCATCAAATCGGACAAAACTGGTGACTTGATCACAGTCCTGGATTTGTATTCTATGCCGAATTCACTAACTTCCGCTACCAATTTAGCCGAACGACCCGACAACTCTGGCTTATGAAGGACGTTCCTTAAGGGAAAGGTTTTCACAATAGCCATTGAATGGCATTGAAAATAAGGATTAAGCTTTCGAGAGGCAACTACGAGAACTAAGGCCATATTTTCTAGGCGCGAATATCGTGTCTCCTCTCTTGATAATATTTTACTAACATAATAAACGGAAAATTGACTACCTTCTTCTTCCCGAACAAAAACAACACTTATAGTAATTGCCCGTCCTTCCCGATTTCGACATCAACGGAGGGCTATATAGGTACCATTTTAGGCCCTTCAGCGCCTGTTGGCATTCTGGGGACCAGAAAAAGTCATCCTTCTTCTTTAAAAGTTTAAAGAAGTGGTCTGAGGACCTTGAGATTAACCTGATTAGAGCTGCCAACCTACCGGTCAACCTCTGTACTTCCTTCGCACTTATTAGCTGGTCCGTGATATCCTTGATGGCTTTGATTTTTTCGGGGTTTACTTCGATCCCTCTTTGCGAGACCAGAAACCCCAAGAATTTACCCGAACCAACTTCGAAAGCACACTTTTCCGGGTTGAGCTTCATGTTGTACTTTCTCAAAATGTCAAATGTCTCTTGGAGATGTTCCAGATGATCTCCTACATTAAGAGACTTAGCTAACATGTTGCCAGTATAAACTTCTATCGTCTTACCTATCTGTTTTTCAAACATCTTATTAATGACCCAGTGATAAGTGGCCTTGGCATTTTAATCCCAAAAGGCATCACATTATAACAATATGTGCCAAAATTTGAGAAGAAATAGGTCTTCTCTTGATTTTCTGGGTTCATTCTAATTTGATTATACCCGGAATAAGCGTAAAGAAAACTCATTAAATCATGCCCGGCCGTAGCATCAATCATTTGATCAATGTTTGGAAATGAGAAAGATTCTTTTGGGCACACCTTATTTAAAATACTTTTAGTCTACACACATTCTAAATTTGTTATTCTTTTTGGGCACTACTACTACGTTATCTAGCCACTCGGGGTACTTTAGCTCTCGAATTGAACCGATTTGAGTAACCGGGTTACCTCTTCCTTAACAAACTTGTTTCTGACCTCTGCTATCGGTCGCTTATTTTGACTTATCATAGGGAAGTTTGGATCTAGACTCAACTTATGGAACACCACCTCCAATAGAATACCAATCAATAACTAAATGCGACCAAGCAAAGCAATCAACTTCAGATTTGAGAATATCTATGAGTTTTAAAATGAGTTTGGGGATCAAACCCGTTCCCAAACGGAACTTCCTTTCCAAAAATTCTTCAAACAAAGCCACTTTTTCAAGTTCTTCTGGGGTTGACTTGATTGTATCCATATCCTCTGGTATCTGAAAATACCCCAGGGCCTAATACAATTCCAATGACTCCTCATTCTTATCATATTCAATTTGGATTGAAGAAGGCACCGGTTCATGTAATTTCTATTTGTTGGTTTCTCTGCCCTTACTGCTGGAAACAATTACTACATTCATCCCCTTTGCCGTCGGTTAGTCTCCTCTTATCTGTTTGATCCCCACTGGTGTCAGAACTTCAAAAATTGATGATAGATAGAGGGCACAACCTTCATCTCGTGTATCCATGACCTTTCGAGTATTGCATTATAACCCATGTATCTATCTACCACTTCGAACAAAGCTGTCTTTGTTACCTTTTCGGCGTGCGTGGGCAACAATATTTCTCCCCGGGTCATGACACTTGTTAAGTCGAAGCCGACTAAAAATTTTGTTGCCGGAATGATATTTCCGGTTAACTTTGCTTTCTCCAAAATGCTCCATTGAATGATGTTGGCCGAACTCCCTAGATCAACCAAAACACACTTAATTTTAAAATTTAAAACATCGAGAGAGATTACCAAAGCATCATTGTATGGTAGAAGAACTCCGTCAGCATCCTCCTCTATGAAGGTGATGTCGTCTTCTGAGACTTCTCGGATTCTCTTTCCATGAGTCACCGATATATTCGTCTTCTTTGCTGCCATAGATGTCACCCTATTGATCTCATCCTCTCTAAATATCATGTTCATTTTCATCTGAGGTGACCTTGCTTCTGCCTTTGATGTCTCCGCATTGTCCCAATTTCCACCATAATTGTTCTTGGTGTGGTCACTTAAAATCTCTCTAAGGTGACCATTCTTCAACAACGTCGCCACCTTTTCACGAAGATGTCGGCAGTCCCTAGTTCTATGGCTGTGAGTCCTATGGAAATGACACCATATATCAGGATCCCTTTGGCTAGGATCTGATCGGATTGGTTTCGGGAACCACGCTTCTTTAATATTCCTCATTTTCGACACTAATTCTACTAGGCTGATATTTAAGTTGTAATCGGATAACCTAGGAGACATTGAAGCTCGAGAACCCAACACTTCTTTTTCTTCTAACAATCTGCTACTCCGACCACGATCTTTCCTTCTATCGAAAGTGAACCTATCCGACGACTGGACTCCTTTATTACCACACTTATCGGCTCTATCGTAAGGTTGGAAATGACCTCCGTAGGTCCTCCGATCCACATCAAAATCTCTTTTTAGTTTATCCCGATTCCATACTATGGAAGACGCTGAGGAACGAAGTTGATCATCTTCTATTCTTATCTTCGACTTGTAACGATTGTGAACATCTGCCCATGTGGTTGCCTGAAAACTCGAGAAAGCTCTCCTTCAATTTTCAGGAGGCGTCAAAACTCAGTGGATTGAGACCCTTTGTAAATGCCTCTACTGCCACTCATCCGGAACCACTGGTAACATCATCCTTTCTTTCTGGAGCCGGATCACGAATTCTCGCAGTAGCTCAGATCCTCCTTGATGAACAAATCTGCAAGCAACAAAAGAATCAATTGAATGCTCGGGTAAGAGAGAATACCAGGGCACCCTTCATGAGGGTTTCGCCAAACTTTTTCAACAAAACCGACTCGATCTCATGCTGAGCCAAGTCAATTCCTTTTACTGCCGTGGTGTAGGTCGTGATGTGCTCCTGTGAGTTCGACGTCCCATCATACTTTGGAATATCCGTCAGCTTAAACCTCTTTTGGATCAGTTCTAATGCCACACTTGATTTAAACGGTAACTGCATATACTTTCTCGAATCTGGTCCTTTTAACACTAGCGGTGCACTCAGGATTTGAACCATCCGAGCATGATACTCCTTCACATTTTGATCCATTCATTCATTTGTATCTCTCATGAATCTCATGAGCTCGATTTTGAAAGGATCATTCAAGTTGTTGTTCCCAGATCCACTACCGGTCCCTCCAGCTTCGTTGAAATAGACTTCATCCCTTAGGGGTATTGTTCTAGATTCTTTGAGCCGTCTGATTTGCGTGAACGCTGGGAGGAATCGTAGAGCTTCTATTAGCGTTATTGGAAGCACTCGATAACGCCCCCCTCAATCCATCATCGCACGATCTTGCCTCGTGAGGTGATCCATAATCGCGTTTTATTGTTCTCTCAAGATTTTGACTATTTCGATAACGTATTCATCCTCCGCATCATCAGGAGTACGGGCCCGCACATGCCGATGATATCGTTCTTCGCGAACCATGGTTGCTTCATCCTCTTTGTTGCGGGTTTCGCTGGTTGAATCATCAGGCTGGAACACATCTTCCCATTCATTGTGTGCTCCAATATTGTAAGTGTTGTTGACAACATTAGGTGCCATATCTCATTTTTACTAAGGAAAGAATCAAAATTTGTTAGTAACAAACGAATGGATCAAAGCAATTACACAGTTGTCTATGCCCCATGATGGGTGCCGAACTCTTTACCCCTAAAACGGTACAACTGAATTTATTGCATTGTATATAGACAAGCGAATCGACTTGACCCAAAAATAATAAGTAAATGAGAACAAAAGTAAGATTGTTAAATGAATTAAAGAAGATAACAAGCCTGCCTAAGAAATTAGCCTTTCCGATGACAAGAGTGAATGCAATGTTCAAGTGTTACGTTAGAATTGAGCGTAATAAGACAATAGATTATAGCTTTTTGTGCGTCTAGACTTTGGTGTTTACATTAGATGTTGATCTTTCTATTTATAGCCCTATTCAGGGAGACAATATCCTCAAATCAAGCGGCTCTTGATAAGAACAAAATCGTCATTGATGGGTGCATAACGGTTTCTATAAATGCAGATATTCTATGTATTGGCTGCCCACTGAATGTTATCCGATAATAATGCTATGAATCTTTTTTACCGGTTGCTCTGTCTTCAAGACTTGTTCTGATTGCATGCTTGTATCCGTTGTCAATTGTTTGCTGACTCACATCCCACATGTCTTTAGTTTCACGTGTCAGTTCGTCCTTCGCCCGGCTATCATTAACTAATTTTACCCCATACACAAGAATAGTACGAGGCATGAGAAGTGACCTCCCGCCAGAAAGGTGAAAATTAAGGTAGCCAAGTACCCGAGAAAATATTCCCCAGGGCTGTTCTTTAATTTTCATACTCCCCCATTAATTTCTCGTATTTTCTTAGTCTCTCAAAAATATAAAGGAGTAAATTTCAAGGAGCAATAGGTTTGTTCAGTGGTGGACCAAGTCACTTTTAGTGAAATTAACTAAACTTATTATTTTAGACTTGAATTATATAATAGTAGATCGATCGTAACCAACATTTTATATATACTAACTCTATATCTCGTACCTGTCTCAAAATATGTTGAACTAGTGGTGGAAATAATGCAAAATGCAATAGTGAAAGTGGGTTGAATTGCCAGTGAATACTATTCAATATAGGAAGAGGACAAGCACTTTGCATAAATCAAAAGAAAAGGTATTGCAGGTAGTGAAAAGTTTGAGGGCTATAGTTGGGGCTGTTGGGTATCGAGGGAGCGGGAGTGTCTCTGCCCAGCCAACTTTGTTTACTTATGTTTGATCCACTGCTCCACTTGCCTGTTGGCTACCAGCCTGTGTCGAAGATTATATTGAAGTGCAAAATTATTCCTTTTCTTTTGCCTATTGTCTACCCAAAGGGGAAGTGGGGGAGGGGGGTTATCCATCAAAGTTTTTTTTTTTATAATTTTTTTTTAATCATTAAGTAATATAAACTATCAAATCTACTGATACTAATTTTCTTTTGCTATAAATTATGATAATTGATAGAAATGTCATCGAGTTGGATATTTAACAACAAAAACTTTAGGGGAGCAAATAGTATATACCCGAGGCATATATATCCAAGGGATTTCTATTTGCTATTATGAATTTGCCTGGTGATCAGACATGTCAAATATGACTAAACAAAAAATATCTGAATTATGGATCAGACATTTCTATTTACTATCATGAATTTTGCAAAAGACATTCTTTTGCCTCGTAATCATGACGATATGTCACAACAAATACTATAGGGGAGGAAATGGTAACAAAGATATTCGAGTAATATATGTAAAAACTTGCCCGTGTTGAATATTTACATCAAATTATATGAATATATCGTGGTTAAATATTTTAATGAGGTGATAATCTATATTCCCTCTATTTCCAAAAATAAAATAAAAAGAACATATTACTATTTGGGGAGTCAAACAAGATTTTCTTTGAGCATGTTTTTTGCAAAAAAATTTAAAATATTTTAAATTGATAACTATTATGACTTATATTATTCTTATGTAGTTTTTAAATATGCAAATTTTTATTATATAAAAACTTGTAGAAAATTTATCCGTATTCAGATCAAATATTAGTCAATTTAACTCTTGTACTTTGAAAAAGTTTAAACAAATTGAAACGAAAAGACTATTAATTAAGTATATTTAGAAGTGAAAGTTCATATGTTTGTTTACGTGCAAACACATGTTATTCATTTATTGATTTGATATAAAAATCCCGTTCAAATAAGTTTTTACCCGTAATATATGTATGCATTCACGGAAGTTACCTTCTGTTGGTAGGTGAATTACCATGGTATCACTGTTTCGTTGTGCATACAAATGTACTCTTTTCTGTATCCCAAACTGACAGTTCTACTTTTTATTTCCCGTTTTAAACTAAAATGTCTACTTCCCTCAAATTGAGAATTTTTTTTCTCCGTATTTCTCATCTTTCAAATTTCAATAAGAGAATGTATATACTGTCCAATGTTAGCAGTTAGCTCTCCTCCTCACTTTTAATCATTAAAAGAGTGACGTGACTCCAAAATTTACTTATAATATATAGTATTACTCACGGTGAAAGATTCATGTTTTAAGTAATTCTACAAAGTTAATTAATTATCCTATCCGCTCAATGAATTCTTTGGTGCTACCGTGTTGAAAATTTTATTTGCTTCGTATAGGCGTCTGATATTGACGGGTTCAAAACGGGTATTGAAAAAAACAGATAAATTATTCGATTCGATCCGAACCATATATAATAGATAAAAACGGGTTAACCGACAGATAGTATGGATCCACATTATCCATGGTTTCTTGAATATGATCACTTTTGGAAGAATTGAGGAACCCCCAATTTGAGGATTTACAAATATAAAAGTTAAACCCATTAGTTATACATTGGTTCTCCACTTGGTTATCCATATTCTAAGTGGATAATATAGTCTTATCCATATTTGCTCCGTTTTAAAAAAAATACATTATCCAATCCATCTTTTGTATAATAGATAATATGGGTGAAATAGTATTTTCTTTTAACCATTTTGTCACCACTAGCTTCATATTATATAGACATTGATAGTCAAATTTTTCATCAGAAAATGTATGATTCGGCATTTAACCTATTTCCATTTAGATTTAATAAATGTTAACTTTTAATCCTAATAGACATTTCATATAAGAATACATATGATTCAACGGTTGAAAAAAGCTAATTTGAATAGAATATGCTCCTAGTGTTTGATACCCAGTACTATGTACTCTATTACTTTGAAATTAATACATGCGATAGAATTTTTGTGTATTAACCTCTCACTTTTTTATTTTTTATTTTATTATTATTATTATTGTTATTGTTGTTTGTGATAGTACGATGATATTACTTCTAAGCTAATAAAGACATTACATTTCCCATAGGAGTACCACTTAGGGGTCGTTTGGTACGAGGTATAAGAAGGTATAAGGGTGGTATAAAAATTTAATACCACCTTAATACTTTGTTTGGTTAGCAAATCAGGTATAAGTTATCCCAGGATTAAAATTAACACCGGGATAACTTATACCTTATAGAGGGTGGGGTAATTAGCACCGGTATAACTTATACATTCTTCTTACAAATTGTGCAACTGTCATATTTAATACAACATACCAAACAATGGATAAAAAATAATCCCAGCATAACTAATCCCGACATAACTTATCCAGCATAACTTATACCAGTATAACTTATCCGTATTCAAACCAAACGACCCCTTAGGATACTATCATCGTCAAGTCTAGCCCCTATTACACAAACCAGAGGAAGTATTTTGCAAAATTAATTCCTACTCTATCCGTTATCGAAGCTGAATTTGCAAAATAGGGATGAGCTATTACCAACAACCCAATCTGGGGTTTTTTGCATCTATACTCGATTTTGGAGTCACAATTGAACTTATATATTTACTTTGCAAAAAAGTTTGCAAGCGTACCCATTTTACGATCAACTTTAGCTTGTCAGGTCTGAAGTTAAAAGAAAAAAAAGCTAAAGTGAAAAAATTGCACTTCAAATGCACTTAAGGCCAAATAGGTCTGAAGTGCAACCAATGGTTTCATCCACTTAAGGCTAATAAGTCTGAAGTGAAAATTACACTTCAGATGCACTTAAGGCCAAATAGGTCTGAAGTGCAACCAATGGTTTCATCCACTTAAGGCTAATAAGTCTGAAGTGAAAATTACACTTCAGATGCACTTAAGGCCAGTAAGTCTTAAGTGAAAAATTGTACTTCAGATACACTTAAGACCAAAAAGTCTGAAGTGCAACAAACGTTTTCATTTACTTAAAGCTAATAAGTCTGAAGTAAAAATTTGCACTTCAGATGCACTTAAGGCCAATAAGTTTGAAGTGAAAAATTGCACTTCAGATGCACTTAAGGCCAAAAGGCCGGAAGTGCAACAAACGTTTTGCTACACTTACTGAAGTTCAACAAAAGTTTTCATTCACTTACGGCCAATAAGTCTGAAGTGAAAATTACCCAGAAACAGAAATTTGTTCTTCGAATTATAACAATCCAATATACGATTTAATACCTAATCTACTCCCAATGAGCTCAAATTTGAAACATAACCTCCAAATATCATAGGAACAAACCCCAATAATCAATTTGTCAAAACACCAATAAATCTAATGAGCCCATATTGCAATTAAAAAAAAATAAGAAGAAGAAACCCTAAGTAATAAAATAAATAAAGTGTCGTAACATCTCACAATTGTAAAAAATCATAAACTACATGAAAATATATTCACAATCATCATATAAAATCATTATCACCTGAGAAGAAGAAGAAGAAGAAGAAGAAGAAGAAGGAGGAGGAGGAGGATGAGGAGGAGGAGGAGGAGGAGGAGGAGGGGGAGGAGAAGCGGAGGAGAAAGAGGCATGAAGTTGTTTAAAAAGTAGGTACAAGTTAAAACATTTTAAAAAATGTGTATAAGTTAAATGGGGGCGACCAAACAGGGCGCCCGTGCAATTTTTACCCCAATCTACTAGTGATATTGGTGGCTTTGGGCCTAGGCTATCACGAGTTTAAATTGCATCACTAGGGTTAAGGCTTTTTAACTTATATACCTAGTATCCCTCTAGTGTTTTGCCGATGTAGGGCTCTGTCTAAAGTCTGGGGTATTACATACACCCCATCTGATGGACTCAAAGTCCTTGCTGAGGATTGCCTCACTGTATAGGATTCACCTAGATTCTGTATTCAGATTTGCTCCGCCTAATCGGGATTTGCCTAAACTCAATTGAACTCTGACCCACTATCGGCAAGACTGGCATAAGAGTGACTCTGATATCATCTGTAACAACCCAGCCGCTAGTGATATTGTTCACGTTGGGCCTAGGCCCTCACAGGCTTAAATTCGGGAGAAATTCAAAAATAGCCAGATTTATAAGTGGTCATTCAAAAATAGTCACAATTTAAAAAATAATCGAAACTTAGCCACTTTTCATATAAAGATAAATCTGAACGAAAATACTGTGCAAAATCCGAAAAATACTCCAGCATAATATACTGGAACTCCAGCACATATTGCTGTCCAAAACCGAACCGAAATCGTTAACCGAACCGAACCGATGACTTATTGGCTTATTGGTATCTGATTATCGGGATAATGGAAGGGGAACTGATTGAGACTTTATAATTAACGGCTTAACGGTTTGGGGCCAGATTACACAATTTTCCTATAGGGGAACCGTTAATTCTTTCAGAATTTTTATATTTATACTTTTATCCCTATAAATATAAAGTACTATTGAAACTCTAAATGCCTAAATCCCTAATTTTTATTTCCTTATTCTCAATTTATTACTGAACTAATGTGATTTCTGGTTTCACAAATTTTGTTAATATGTATATGACAGTGTGTGTAGTCTTGGTATTGATGAAATGAGATGTATGCGTAATTGAGAATGCCCAGAATGTGCATGTGTTATGCATCTTGCAAGTATTTGGGTTTAAGTAAAGTGAAGGTATGAGAATATAAAGACGAAAGGAATATATGTTGGTTAATATGTGTATGACAGTGTGTAGTCTTGGTATTGATTGAATGATTGTTCAATTTTTTTTATTTGGTAGCCGATAAGCCGCACGATAACCGTACGATAATTGTTAATCTGATACCAATCCGCCCGTTGACTTACTGGATGCCTAGCAGATTACTACATTTATAATCCGATAACCGTTAAGCCGAACCGTTAAGTGTAATTATCTGTCCGATCTCCAGTATATTATGTTGGAACTTTCGTGTTGCAGCAAAATAGTGGCTATTTTTCAATGACTTTGTAAAACACTGACTATTTTTGAATAACTAGTCCAAACCTGGCTAGCCCGTGCGATTTTTACCTTAAATTCGTCACTAAAATTTAAGACTTGTTAACTTATATACCAATATTCCTCTTGTGTTTTGACCAAGTAAGACTCTGTGTAAAGTATGAGTTGTTCCGAGACGAGCAACTCTATCTTGTCCTGGAGTTTGTATTCTATAGCTCACGTTATAACCAGACTAGTGAATATTTCAGTCTTATTGTTGTAGTTATTGTTGTTTTTATAAGTCCACCGACTCAAAATACAAAAAGATAGCAGATCTGGCCAATAGGAGATATCATTTCTACTCGAGACAGTTAATCAATCTTAAAGTTCACATTTTTGAAGTCATATCAAATCATTTATGCATGTTTTGATTTTAGTTTATTAAAATTCATTAAGATTATTGTACGTAACAAGTGGTTAGGGCATTGGTAAAAATGACTACTCCTATTGAGCCAATTACGGAGTAAAAATAAAACTAAAAACCAATTTTTGGATCACATTATATTGTGCTTTAAGAATCAAATAAATCTTATAACTCAACCCGAAAATGTAGATGAAATGGGTTTGAAGAACTTTAAAATGAATGTAGGAGAAGGATTAATCACTTGGCAGAGACATTGACCCGATCAGTCCACATCATCCCCTAGAAAGAAAAATAAGAGTATAATAAAGACAAAAACTAAACTATAAGTAATTAATTTAAGAAAAAAATATAATATAGTAGAAGAGTAAATCCAAAGCAACTCTCGCTATCTTTGTGTCCGATAAACAGAAGTCGAAACAAACAAACAAACAAAACAAAGACAATTAATTGCATCCTTCGTTAAAAGAATGAATGTTAACTCTTTCATAGCCGCATTTCTCTGTTGTTTCAGTACAATCATTACTTTTACTCTCAAATCAAACACTCCTACCCCCAAACATACACTCTTTCTTCGTACTATAATTTTTCTTTCACCCCAGCCACGCCCCCACTCAGATTTACAAGTAAAAAGATTAGAGGAGAAAGTATTTACTGTTAAAATTGAGCTCATGGTCAAGTCTCATTCAAAGACAGGTTCCACAATCTCGACTTTTCTTTCTCTGTAACCTTACTTCTGGCCTTTTCCTTTACAAGTCTCACTTTTCTTTCCCTTTGGAGATACCCTAGGATTCAACATAGGTCACACAAGTTCTCTAAATACTCCTCCTTTGGACTTCTTGGTCAAATAAAATACTTACTATGCAAAATAAAAATTAAACAAAATTGCACTTGAACAGATCTAGTTCTACAGCAAAGTTTTGAAATGGTCGTTTCATTTCCCTCTCTTGGTTCTGGTTTTACTTTGTGACAAAGGAGTTAGCTAGGGCGGTGTGTTTTTTCTCTGGGCCCCCATTGAAGAGATGGATGAAAACAAAGGAGAAACCACAAAGAAACAACCACCACAACATTTATCCAACTCTCCTAATGATTCTAATCAAGATTCACCTGATATTACTATACCACAGCAACAGCCACCGCAAACTGTGATTTCTGGAGCTCCTTATATTTCTTCTTCTCTCTATAATATCCCAGGCGGTGCGGCAACTACATCTGTTTCTTTTGAACAACAACAACAGCAGCAGCAGTTTGAAGTTGTGAACCCAAAGCGACCTAGATATACTGCAAGTCAATGGAAATTCATACATTCTTCTTCTTCTTCTCAACAACAACAGCAAAAGCCGGCCAGTCAAGTGAATATACTGAGCACGGAGTCAAGTCCAATTTCACCTTCGCCACAAGCTACTGCTACCAACACTCAAACTCAAGCTGCCTCGTCTTCAGACACAGCTTCTTCTCCTTCAGACTCTCCTCGGCCTTCTGCATCTGGGCAGGAAACCAGCAAAGGCGAAGGAGAACAAGTTCACCAACAACACCAACAATTTCGGAAAGGAAAATACGTAAGTCCAGTTTGGAAACCTAACGAGATGTTGTGGCTAGCTAGGGCTTGGAAAATTCAGTACCAAGGTGGTTCATCAGAGCTTCATCTAGAAGGTTCTACTCAAGAAATGACTACAGGCGCTGGAGTGCAACAAGGTAGAGGAAAAACTCGAGCTGATAAAGATAGAGAAGTGGCTGATTTCCTCAACAGGCATGGAGTTAACAGAGATGCTAAAACGGCTGGAACTAAATGGGACAACATGTTAGGTGAATTCAGAAAAGTCTACGAATGGGAGAGAGGTGCTGAGAGAGAACAAGGTTGCAAGAGTTATTTTAGACTGTCCCCTTATGAAAGGAAGATGAATAGATTGCCTGCTTCATTTGATGAAGAGGTGTTTGAAGAATTATCTCAGTTTATGGGCCCTAGAATGAGAAGTCCACAAACTAGAGGAGTTGGAGTTGGAGTTGGAAGTCAGGCCAATATTATCGTCTCGCTTAGTGACACAGTAACCAAGTCTTTGCCTCCCCCTCCACCTTTCAGAGAAGATGACCTTCCTCTCTCTGGTATGCTGTCAAAAACATCAATTCCATTTCCCATAAATGAGGAAAATAATCAAATTTGTCTACTCATATTTCTTTTCTTCTTATTTTCCTAACGTACGCACAACATTAAATTTAGATGGGACAATTCTTAAAAGAACATTTGTTAATGCAGCAAGGGCAAAACAGTTGGCTATACCAATAAGTGGAACAGAAGCATTACTACATGGAACAAGAGGTGGGTTCTTAGGGTACGACACAACTACTACTTCTTCATTAGATATTGGGGGTCCATCTTCTTCTGCTTCTTCAAAAGAGCTTCGTCGCATTGGCAAGATTAGAATGATATGGGAGGAATCAGTGAGCTTATGGGCAGAAGAAGGTGAACATCACAGAGGTCGAGTGAAGCTTCAAGGTACAAGTTTTTTAAACGCCGATGAAATTGCTTTCTTGGATGATTCTACTGTTGCCTGCACAATGGAGGCCTTTGAAGATGGACCTATGAAAGGTTTTTCCGTTGATAGATTCCTTTCTGGAGTACAACTAAAAGTCTTTGGCAGGAGAAAATCCTCTTCAGCTCCTGCTCCTTCTGGTATTATATTTTATTTATTGTAATTGTTTAAGCGTATTTTTTTAATATTTAGAATGTACGAGTCCTAATCATATAACTATATGAAGTAACGGTTTTTTTTTTCCTGTTGAATCTAGGTCCCAATGAAAGATTGCAACTTCCCTCTTCTGAATTTCCCATCAGATGTAAGTCGCTGCCATAATTTTCGGATTTTCTACTTGTGAAAAGCCAATGATTTAGTAATTTTCTATTCCTTTCCCTCTGAGCGAAATGAATTTTATATTAGTCTATTACCAGATTCCCATTAATAGCATCTTGTTGCTTTCAACTGGATTTTAAATTAGTATAAAATAATTGCAGCAACAACTCCTTGGGAATTTCAAGATCCAACTGAGTATTACGTGGGGTGTCTAAGATCTCCACCACCTACACTTCCAAGCTTGTTTGAGCTATCATGGCATTTACAACAGCCACCACCGGAGGAGCTTCGTTTCCCACTTCGGAGAGATGTGTTCAAAGATTTGCCTCAAGGGAAAGAATTATTTTTCACAACTTCAACTGAGTTATTAGATTGTAGAGTCATCACTTACGAGGTCTTGAGCTCTATTATGCGCCCAAACCCTAGCCTGAGTACTGCAACTGATAGGGACTCTTATATTGGACTTTGGGATGATTGCATCAATAGGATTATATCCAAGTTTTGTTCCATTGAAATGGTATTCGTACGGAAATCTAATTCATCGTTTTCTCTTGCGGAAACAGTGCAAGATCAATGGCCTAATGTTACTGCTTTCTTGAGGAATTTTTGCTTGTGGAGAGGAGAGGAGACTGGTCAATTAAGTGAAGGTCAACTTGATCCATCTTCTTCTATTGTGGAGAAACTTCTCTGGACTTATATGGACCTTCCTTACGTGTTAGGTTACTATGCAGTTGGCTTCATTGTTACGTTCTGTGCTTTAAGTCGATCACAGGATCGTATTATCCGAACGGATCTTTATACTGTGGATCTCTCAACCCCAGTTGAAAGACTAAAAGCTTTAGTTCCATGTTGGAGAATTGCTGGATTATTACCATTATTAGCTGATCGTTGTTTCCATTATTTGAGCAGCAATGGGAGTAATTTAAAACATCTCCCTTATACTGATTTTGAGAGAATAGATTTGGGTAATGGAAATTATGTGGAGATGACTCCAAATACAGTGGTCAGATATTTCTCAAGTAAAAGAAAATGGGTGGCAGTCAAAGAAATATACGATTTTCTTGACCATAGAATCCCACATGCGGAATTTGTTGTCAGGGCATCTGAAAAGGATATAGCTTTGGTCTTTAAGCCTAGAGGCTGCAAATTCAAGCCGGCTAATTGTGATCAACTAATAGAAGCATTAAAGCAAATCACAAAAGCTTTGGTTGCATTACATGATCTTTCTTTTATGCACAGGGATTTGGGATGGGATAAAGTCATGAGGAGAAGTGACAGGGAAAATGAATGGTTCATTACGGGATTCGACGAAGCAGTGAGTTCGCCGCAGCTATATCCTTACGGAGGAGCAGCCGCGGCGGCGACGGCTAGTGGTAGGCACCCGCCGGAGATGGTGAGGAGTTATCATAATGTGAAAGTGGATGTATGGGGGATAGGTCAATTAGTGAAGAGTTGTGGGTTGGTGGGGGTGCCAAAATTGCTGAGGGAATTGCAGAACAGGTGTTTGGACCAAAACCCGGAGCAGCGACCGACGGCGGCTGACTGCTATCGCCACCTGTTGCAGTTGCAGTCTTCAATGTCTGCAGCCGCCGCCGGAGGATATTGACAAGTGATGGATCCGATACCCTTATATATATATATAATGTGATTGATGCGTACTCAATTTAATATTCTCCATGCAATTCTTCTTTCTTTTTTTTTGCTGAAGCAGTGAAAGCCACGTAGTTTAATTTGGCTCATTGTTTTACGTTACTGTTCTTGACTCTCTCTTTATTTCTTTCTTCCTTTAATTTGTTTTATTGTTTTTGGAAACATGAACTCTTAACAGGTAGAAATCAGATTGGGTTTTCATATTCAGTACCACATGTATTTTCTATGTTCCTAATATGAGATCATTATTGTTTTCTAAAGTCAATGCACAGCCATTTTTATTCAAGATTTTTCATGATAGTTATTTTCTCTCTAAAAATACTGTACTATTGGGTATATTTTTATCAGCTGTAGAATTTTCATGTTTTATTATGTGATAGAGAGTATATATTTTTTACTTTTCTACTATTTGAGATCGAATGTAAAAACTTCATATTTTACCATGTTTGGAGTTTTTTTTTAATTATTTTTTTATATTTACTTTTCGACATCCAGTTGCCATTCTTATGTAAAAACATAAATTTAATATGTTACATATAAACACTTTAATATTTTTAAACTTGTCTTAATAATTGTGTAAACTAGAAGTAAGGGAATTATATCATGAGATGGATTATTGTTTTCACCTAAATCATATTCTAGACATTAATTAACTTGCCAGTTTGGGGAGCTTTATTTTATAAAAAAAAAAAACTTAGCCAGTCCTCTCTTTTTGGAGAGATTTCGTTTGTCTATTTTGAAATTTATTGTCATTAATTTTAGTGTGTTTCCTGTATATATTTCACACTTTTGTTTTGGTTAATGAATTTCTGAGTCAAATCTTCACCATGATGATGATGCCCTCTCCTCTTTAAATTTTATCAGCTGTATAATAATTCTCTGCCATATCAGTTAGAATGTTCTTGGTTTCACTTTAGTTTCACTGGTAATGACTTGGTTGTATCATTTGTTGAAATCAAATTGTATGAATAAGTTTAATTTGCTGTATACCTTATTTGATGTAGTTGTTAGCTGCCATGGCTACCCGTAATTGGAAGGGGAGATATGTACAAAGAAAGCAAGAGAGAATCTGAGAGAAGAGAGGAGCTGCTTGAATGGAAAATGAAATATGTTATTTCCTCAATATAGTGTACAGTATTTATGTACAATAAATAACTAACTTCCAACCACTTAACTACTTGAGTTTAACTAATTAACCATACACTCTAATATTAACCATATCGTCTTAACTCTAGTTTAACCTCAACTTGTCACCACTATAACCAACACTCTCCCTCAAGTTGATACTCTAAATAGATTCTCTACTCCAAGTTGGTTAAGCAAATGATCATGTTTTTCCTTTCCTAGACTCTTAGTGAACGAGTCTTCCAATTGGTCTTCTGTGTGTACATGTTCACTTTGCAGCATTCCTTGACTGATTTTTTCTCTTACAAAGTGACAGTCTATGTTAATGTGCTTTGTTCTTTCATGAAATATAAAATTAGCTGCTATTTGAATTGCAATTTCGCTATCTGAGATCATTTTCAATGGCACTTGGATACTGACTACAAGTTCATTGAATAAGCCCACCGGCCATGTTATTTCTGTTGCACGTGCAACCGTGCTTCTAATCTCAGCTTCTGGTGAGCTTCTCGACATAATATTCTATTTTTTGGATTTCTAGGACACCAAAGATTTGTCAAACTTTATCAGATAGCCTGTGACTGACCTTCTAGTTTCTACACAAGCTCCCCAATCAGAATCACAGTAAGCAGTGAGTTGATCAGTGCCTCATGCAGGAATAATCAATCCTAGACCAGTGGTTCTTTAATGTACCACACTACCCTTAAAGCAGCTTCCATATGAGAGCCTTAGGACAGTGCATATGTTGACTTAGTACTTGTACTGCAAATGCAATATTAGGTCTAATCATAGTGAGATGGAATAGTCTCCTCGCCAGCCTTTGATAGCTACTAGGATCTTTAATTGGGTTGTCCCCACTAGATTCTTTATGTTTAACAAATTTATCGTACTGTACTGATGTGAGCTTCTGATTTATTTCTAGAGGAGTTCCAGATGGCTTTGCACCTCCTAGGCCTGCGTCAGCAACAAGCTCAAGAGTATATTTCCTTTTTGACACATAAAAATGCCCTTGCTTGATCTTGCAAACTCAATACCTAAAAAGAATTTCAAGTCCCCCTAGATCTTTCATCTTGAACCTCTCTCTGCAACTTGCTCCTAGTGTCATTTATCAGAGTAGGATTATTGTCAGTAACCAATAAGTCATCCACATACACAAGAGATTATTACCACATCACATGCAAAATTCTTAGTAAATAGGGAATAGTCATAGTGACTTTGCTGAAATCCCATTTTAACCAAGGCTTCAGTTAGTTTCAAATTCCACTGCTAGGAGCGTCTTAAAGACCATATAAGGATTTGTATGGTTTGTAGATCTTTTGACTCTCCTCCGTCTAGTGAACCCTTAAGGAATTACCATGTATACCTCCTCAAGTAGATCATCATTAAGGAATGCATTACACACATTCATCTGATAAATGAACCACCGCTTTGATAAAAGCAATAATGGATCTAACTGTCACCATCTTAGCTATAGGAGAAAAGGTTTCACTGTAGTCTAAGCTTTCCGTCTAGCTATAACTGTAACGAACCGAACGGTTATTTTGTGTAATTGCGCCCCGTTACCCCTTTATTTGCTTCACACATGTGTGTTTATGATTTTATGACTTGCGGGGTTGGTTAGTTTCGTTCCGGGAAGCTTTCGGGTTGATTTGGACCCTTGATTCTTGACTTAGAAGTTTAAAATAAGAAAATGTTGACGAAACTTTGAGTTTTGTGAAAACGACCACATAACTCTATTTTTTTTACTCAGACTTTGTATCGTGATTTTAGACTTGGGCGTATGCCCGAAATTGATTTTGCAAGATCATAGGTTGATTTATATTGATTTGCTGAAATTTGAAGTTGAAAGGTTTGACCGTAGGTTGACTTTTAGCTACTCAGAATTTGATTTATGGACTTGGAGTAGGTCCGTTGTGGTATTTAGAAATTTTTTGCAAAATTTGGCGTCAACTAGAATTGATTTGACAGGATTCAGACGTTCAGATGTAATTCTAGAAGTTCTTGAAATTATCTTTGAAATTCATGCGTTTTAGAGTTCAATTCGTAGTTCTAGATGTTATTTTTGTATTTTTTTTGCGCGAGCGAGTTTGTATGATAGTTTTAGACTTGTATGGATGTTTGGTTTGGAGCCCCGAGGGCTCAGATAAATTTCGGACATGTTCCGAAGTGTTTTGGACTGGAATTCCAAAAAAACTGGTGTCTAGTTCCCTGGTGTTGTGAACACCCAATTTTTGCACCGCATGAAAATTACTCCTAAAAATAATAAAAATAGTTTTTAGGAATTTTTCTTTATTTAGTTGCATTTCATGCATGTTTAATAGCTTTAAAAATCATGAAAAACCATAAAAAATATTCGAACCTTGATTTCATAGCATGTTAGATTTTAAACTGCATTTTTAGGATTTAGTTACATTGTTAAATGCATCTTCTAAAAATCAAAAATTGCATTCGTAGGTTAATTAATTAGCTAGTTGCATTAGTCTATCATTAGGTAAAATAAATAAACATAGCCAAAATGGGATTTAAATTAAAATTTGAGCCTAAAGGGGCTAAAAGAATGAGAAAAGAGGGGTGTCCAAATTGGGCCAAAATCAGTAGCCCAGTATCCCAAATTTCCCCCCAAACCCACCGGCCCAGAACCCGCGACCCGCCTACCCGACCCGTTTCCCCCCTATTAAAACATAACCTAGACCTAAAAGATAGGGAGCAGATACCTAATCTCTATGAACCTAAGCGCCGTTTTCTGTCTTCTTCTTCACCTCTCACTGAACAAAACACAACCCAAAAACAAATTTCATCCTCCACACGCCTGTCTCTTCAAGGATCAAGCAGCCACCGATCCCTCTCCTCTCACCCATCCGGCTGCCGGAAAAACTACCCAAAATCACCCTCTCCTACACTGACCCAACAACCATCTGCCGCCTCAGCTCCGCTCGCTTCTCCTCACCGCACCACCACCAAAACAACTCCATCTCTTTCCCAAACGCACACACAAAATGGGTTTGAAATTTCACTTGCACTAGTAGCTAGGAATGTTGATATCCAAATTTCAGATCTGGGAAAAATATAAATAAAAAAGGAGCTCAAAAACGGAAGCTCAAAACTAAAATGTTCTGAAAGATTTCCGAAATTTGGAAGCAAATACTCCAGAAACAAAAGCAAGAAATTAAAAACAGAGAGATTTCAAAAACTGTTTCCTCCTCTATTCGTTGCGACGCATTTTCTGAGATTTGAAAGATTGTTTTGAGCTTGAGGAGCGGCTATTGCTGTTTCTTGCCGTGTTACTGACCTGCTGAGCTCCTTCGTTCGTGATGTGGGTATGTTCGTTATCTTAATCTTACCATTGTTTAAATATTGTAAAAATGATACAATGTTTGAAATGGTCACTTTAATCTTCTGAAATTGATATGTATTTGAAATCTAATGTCATGTTTAGAGTTGTTTGGCATTCGGAATTTATTAGTTCCTCATATNCTGACCTGCTGAGCTCCTTCGTTCTTCGTGAGGTGGGTATGTTCGTTATCATAATCTTACCATTGTTTAAATATTGTAAAAATGATACAATGTTTGAAGTGGTCACTTTAATCTTCTGAAATTGATATGTATTTGAAATCTAATGTCATGTTTGGAGTTGTTTGGAATTTGGAATTTATTAGTTCATCACACAATTGTAGATGAACAATTTTTAATTACTAATATTCTGTCTCTAGCCGATTCAATATATTAAAAAATGTATTTGAAACATGTGTTATCGATAGATCTTGATGAATTTGTTTAAGGTGTTTCTCTGTTTGGATTTTGTTTTCTGTCAATTTGAGATATGTGACTGAAGTAATGTTTTTAACAGATTCCTCATATGTTAGATCTAATCTATAATGGGCTTACTTGTGTGATTTGTGATTTTGAGAATTAATATACATCCCAACAGTCTTCTCCCATGTTAATTCACCAATATCAACATGATGGAATGAGTAAATATGTTGCAGATTCGAGTGTTGGTTTGAACTCAAATGTTAGCTTGCTTGGTTATGATAACGACAGACCTATGAATTCTAGATTAGTTAAACTTAATCAATTCAAAGTTAATTTTGATTCTAAAAAGCATAAGCTGGATAGGATGTATAAAGATTTATGTGTTACTGGATTTATGAATCACATTTAGTTGTGTTTTGAAGAAATATTAACATAATTTGTATGCACAATTGAATCTAGTTGTGTATGGTCCCTACTGGATTTTACTTTTAAAATTTGTATAAGTGTTGAGTCGAAACAAACCTTTGGTTTAATAAATGGTATGCTTCATCCACAGAGTTATTCCATAATTCATGGCCTTGCAATAATTTCAAACTTAGTACTTGAGCAAGCATATATTTTGTAGTCCAAAATACCTTTCTTAGATTAATACTCCAAATAATTTAGGAAAAGACCAAGAACTTATGAGAATAATTAAATATCGCCTCAAATAGGCATTCTAAAATCGTCACGACCATAGTCTTGACTACGTAATCTACATTCGGGTGTGAAAACTCATGTCCCCGACTTCAACTTGAAACTATATTAAAATCACGTGTTGTAATCGCGGGTGCATTTCATGTGGCGCAATTGTAATATGTCCAAAAGCAGACAAGTGCACGTCCTCGTGACTTGTTTTAAAGATAAATCCATAAATGTCAAAAGTGGCTAAAAATAAAAAAGGATAAATGCACAATGGTTTAAAACACGTGAACAATCAGACAATCTAGGCCAAATAATAATAGTTAAGCGACTCTGCTAGAATCACGGAACTCGGGAATGCCTAACACCTTCTCCGAGGTTAACAGAATTCCTTACTTGGATTCCTGGTCGCAGACAAATAAAAACAGAGTCAAAATTCCTCGGTTTGGGATTTTCAAAACAAAACGGTGTTCCGGAGCATCGTAAAAAATCCGGGTGGCGACTCTGAAACAATAAATAAATCCCAAATCCGAATAATGTCACTTTAATTGGAAAAACTCCTTTATTACCCTTTCCGGTGAAAAAGGAGGTGTGACAGCTCTGGCGACTCTGCTGGGGAAAAAGAACCCAGAATCTCTGGTTCAGGGTTCAAGAATTCAAGCTTATATAACTGTTATGTTTTGGCTTTCATTATCATTTTCTTACATGTTTAAACCTAATGTGCTAATTGCCACTTTTTTACCGCTTTGATATTATTTGAACTGCATATAAACTGTGCCGAAACCCTTCTTCTTTCTGAGTCTTCTAAATCATCTGGGAAGTGTGCACTTCGTGTGACTTCTTTTCTGTTAGAGTCATCCAAATTTTAGAACGAGGTACAGACAGGTTGCAAAGCCGGTGAAGCTTCTGTATTCCTGGTACGCTGCCCCGACCTCGGCTCGATCTGTCCGCTCGGGTAAGCCTTGTATAGAACAAAACCCCAAGATATAAACCTAGCATAACATAACCTCATGCCGGATCCCTAGTAAGTGCGTTGTTTGCATCACATGCATTTGACTTAGGGGACTCAACACAGGGGTTGGGTCCGTCTAAGACAGGTGAACCCAAAATAAAAGACCATCCTGATGCATCTTACGTGTTACTTGGCATTTGTTTGTTTCGGCATGCATGTTGACCGGCTTCTAGAATAGGAAGGAAAATCAAAAGAAAAAAAAAATCAAAAAACAAAGAGTGAGAGGTAGGTATTCGAAATCTGAAACTTCGTCTAAAAAATAAATAAATAATTGAATGTCCTCAAAAGTCATGTTTCCCCGGTTCCGTCAAAACTAACAGAATTACGCGGGTCTGATTCTCACCGGATGTGAGATACGTAGGCATACCTCATCGGTTCCTGCCCCCAATATTAAAAAATAAATTAAAAAAAATCCAAAACTAGTATTTTCCTTTAATTCTTTCTTTAGAAGTATTTTCTTAGGAAATTAAAAACAAATAAAAGATAAAAAATAAAAAGTTTTAGTACAAATATTTTTTTTCATTCAAAAAGAAATAAAATCAAAATCCCAAAAATACTTTCAAAAAAAAAAAAATCTCTCAAAAATATTTCCTTTTTTAGAAACGTCTTTATTTGAGACTCCAATTTTCAAAAATCCAAAAAAGAAATTTCTTTTTAGCAGAAGTAAAAGAGAGGGGAAGAGACAATAATTACTGTGTTTTCTTCGCTTTTAATATTTTTTCTACATGACTGGACTGAATGTTGATTTTAACTCATGCAACCTTTGTAACATAGGTTTTTGGTTCGATTTTTTTTATTACTTGCCTTTTAATCTGCCTCTATCTTGTGGAAAGAGTATGATAATAAAAGGGGAAAAACTTTATTTATGCTATAGTTTTTGTTATGCGGAGACTTAAGTCCTTGTGATAACAGGTGGTTAATACATAAAAATTAGACAAACTGGAATTTACCAGTGTCTGCGCACTGCTACTACTCTGATGTAGCCACATTTTTAAATCGGAAGAATCTAATGTCGGTATGTCATGGAATAAAAAAAAGGTACTTGTTGTAGTGGTTGATGATTTCTTTAATAATGAACATATGGAAGAGCTTAACATCAGTTGTTTGAGAAGTCCATATTTCCTTTCATATTCTTTGTTCTTAATATTCTTTATCTTTTGGTAGGTCGGATGTGAAAAAAATGCCAATTACGCTTAGCTCCATTGAGCTTTAAAAATATATCTATCATCTTGCTCTTAGCTTTTGGTAAGTAACAATGTTAATTTACTGGCACGAACCCAAATCCTAACAGGCCTTGATGTCGCCTATCGTAGAACTAGGATAGCCAACCATCACTTTACTACACATTGGTTCTTTTATAATAGTTCACAATACAATGATAAGCAGCGAGCATAGCAATAAAATAAATTATTTAAATCTTAACGCCCCAATAAGTCTAAACAAAACCTAAACAAAACCTCCCAAGACCGGAGTCAATGATCATGAGCATCTAAAAAGAAATAAATCTAACTATGTTAATTTCATAATAAATGTCTATGAATATATTTCTAATACTAATCAAGGAAGGGAGATGGAGAAGCTGTGGACGCTGGACAGCTAACTCAAAATCCCGTGAACTGCTGCTAACGAACAAGGCAGCTACTACTCCAAATCGGTATCTGGATCTGTGCACAGAGGCACAGGGAGTCTTTATGATTACGCCAACTCAATAGTAATGAAAATAAATCACAGTCTGAGAAATATAAACACACAGTACAGATACACAATTTCACAAAAGCCAGTAAAACACCAAGTCACCAGGTAGCATTCATCAAATACATAAGTTCGAAATCAGTTTCCAGAAATCCGTTGAACCAAGTGTAATATCAGAATATCTCAGGAAATTTCTTAGTAAAAACCAGTTTGAAAACGAAGTAAATCATAGTTTGAAAACTTAGTAAAAATCTTCATAAAACTGCCCCTCGGGCCAAAATCATTTCTCGTAATCTTTCCGTATTAGCCCATCAGGCAACCTCACAATCACTCTGCCCAACATGCAACCTCACCATCACTCTGCCCATCAGGAAATTTCACAATCGCTCTGCCATCAGGCAAGCTCACAATCACTCAGCATAAGCCCCGCGGGCATCACTCATTAGGTACCTGCGCTCACTAGGGTGTGTACTATGATGACCCAAAAGTTCATCCTGTGTAAATTTAACTAAAATTGTGTTCCGAGGCCCCGAGGGCCTCCGTTAATCTCACCTCGATGTGCGTGCGCAGCCCGAGCGCGTAGCTGGGAAGCCTTTATGTGGAAATTTGATAAAAAGTTGAATTTATGATAATTAATTGAATAAAGTTGACTTTGGTCAATATATTTGGTAAATGGACCCGGACCCACGATTTGATGGTCCCGGAGGATCCGTAGGACAATATGGGACTTGGGCGTATGCCCGGAATCGAATTCCGAGGTCCCACGTCCGAGAAATGAATTTTTAAAGAAAATTATTTTTTGAAAATAATAAAGACTTTTGAAAATGAATTTTGATGTGAAACCCGTGTTACCTGACCCGTATTATGGTTCCGGAGCCCGGAACAGGTTCAATATATATTATATGAGTTATATGTAAAATTTGGTGAGAAACAGACTTGATTTGACATGTTTCGGATAAAAAATGGAAAATTTGATAGTTTATGAAGTTTGAGGAAATTATAGAGATTTTTGAGTTTAATTCGTTGGTTTTGATGTTATTTTGGTGGTTTAACTAATTGAATAAGTCCGTAAGATGTTTATGAGGTTGTGTGTGTAATTGGTTTTAAGCCCCGAGGGCTCGGGTGAGTTTCGGGTAGGTATCGAAGTGCAAATTGTTAGAAAAATCTGGTGTTTGAGGATCAGATCTAGTGTCTGGTGTATTACTCTTCGCGAACGCGGGGTAACACTCGCGAACACGAAGAGCAAATGGGTGAGGCCTGGGATTTACTCTACGCGAACGTGGAGCACTGGACAGTGTCTCTACGCGAACGTGTCCCCAGGGGTGCGAACGCATAGGGTGTGGGATGGGCTGGGGGTTGGGTAGTCATAAGCCTACGCGAACGCGGCCTGTAGCTCGCGAACGCATAGGCCAGGGGAGTCGAACCTACGCGAATGCGGCCAAGGCCTCGCGAGCGCGTATGTCAGGAAAGTCAAACCTTCGCGAACGCGAAGGGTATTTCTGCCCAGTCAATCTTTTAGTCCAAAAACAGAACCATTACGGGATTTCACCCCATATTTCACAACCCCCCTTCTTCCCCACACCCCATAGGCGATTTTGAAGAACTTCATCACCATAGCTTCGTAGGTAAGCAATTCGAACTCCATATTCTTCCGTTTTTCATCATCTAATACTAGAATCTAGGTCTAAAAATATGAAATCAAGGGTAGAAATTGTGGGTTTTGGGTAGAGTTAGGGTTTTGGAATTTTTACGAATTCAACCTCGTTTTGGGGTCGAATTTAAAAACAAATTGTATATTCGGGCTCGTGGGGGAATGGGTTATCGGGTTATGGTACGAACCTCGAGTTTGGACCAAGCGGGTCCGGGGTCGAATTTTGGTATTTTTGGAAGAATGATGGGAAGTGTATAATTAGGCTTTGGAATTGGTTTATTGAGTAATTATTGATGTTAATAAGTCAATTATGTCTAGATATTATCGTTTCGGAGTTGGATTCAAGAGGAAAGGCTGTGATTGAGGCTTGACTTGCATTTGTGGAGCCGAGGTAAGTGTTTGGCCTAACCTTAGCATGAGGGAATATGTATAGTCTTATTTGCTATGTGTAAATCATGTCCAACGTATAGGTGAGGTGACGAGTACCTATATGTTGTGGTCAAGCATGCCCGTGAGTCAAAATGTGATGAATTATACCGTGTTCTTGATATTCTCTGTGTTATGAATAATTGGTGATTTAGAAGTGATACATTGATGTTGTTTCATGACGTGGGAATTTATTGATTAATTGTTCAGTTGAGGATTTTACTGTTGAAGTTATACTTCTGAGCGAGATTGGCTATAGCTGAGTCCCTTGCCGGGACAATAGATTTTTATTGATTATTTCTATACATTAGAGATTTCTTATTGTTAATTTCATTTCAAATTGATGTTTTTTTATACATTATGCACGAGGGGACATTCCGTGCCGAGTGATTATTATTTATGCACGAGGGAACATTCCATGCCGAGTGATTATTATTTATGCACGAGAGGACATTCTGTGCCGAGTGATTATTATTTATGCACGAGGGGACATTCCGTGCCGAGTGATCTTATTATTTATCGCACGAGGGGACATTCCGTGCCGAGTGACTGTGAGGGTATACACGAGGGGACATTTCGTGTTGAGCGATCATATTATTATGCACGAGGAGACATTCCGTGCCGAGTGATTGTGAGATTATGCACGAGGGGACATGCCGTGCGTTTTGTTGTTCATTTACCTGTTCCGAGATGTTAAACTCCTATTTTTACTTCTACATTTCAGTTATTCCCTGTTCTACTGTGTTGGTATTTGTTGTCCCTTTTATCCCCAACATGTTCTCCCCGTACCTGTATTTTACTTGTTTATTTCCGATATTATTTTCTGTTTGAGTATAGAATTGCACAAGTAAGAATTATTGTCGGTCCTAGCCTCGTCACTACTTCGCCGAGGTTAGGTTCGGCACTTACTCAGTACATGGGGTCGGTTGTAGTGATGCTACACCTGCACTTCTTTATGTTGCGAAGATTACGCAGCCGGACCCGGTGGACATTGACGGAGGGAGTATCCTTCAGTCCATTCAGGAGACATCAAGGTAGACCCGCAGACGTTCGTGGGCCTTGGCGTCACCTTTTACCCTTCTCCTTCAGTTCTGTCTTATTTTTAGAGTTCAAAGACAGTTATATGTATTTATTCTTCAGACCCTTTGTATTTAGTAATCCCATAGACAGTTCGCGAGTTAGTGACACCAGTTCTGGGTTAAATCTACGGGATTTATTTCGAAGCTTGTTATATAGTTCTGAAATTAGTTAACTTTCATATTGTTAATCACAGTTGCCTTAGTTATTTGTTCTTTTTAACTGTTAATGAGTTTATTTATTCAAAACGTTGGCTTGTCAAGCGGGTTCAACGTTAGGCGCCATCACGGCCTGCAGGTGAGATTTCGGGCCGTGACAAGTTGGTATCAGATCTCTAGGTTGCTTAGGTCTCACAACTCACGGAAAAACTTGGTAGAGTCTGAGGGATCGGTACGGAGATGTCTGTACTTATCCCCTAGAGGCTGCAAAGTTAGGAATAACTTCATATTTCTTCTCCTCTGTCGTGCGACTTGAAATCAAAATGCTAATCGAATATCTATTCTATTCTCTCACAGATGGCGAGGACGCGTGCCTCCTCAGGTTCCGATCGGCAGCCCGATACTCCTGTCGCAACTCCTATGAGGGGTCGAGGTCAAGGCCGTGCTAGAGGCCGAGGCCGGGGCAGGGCTCAGCCCCGAGCAGCATCCCCAGCAGAGGATCCTCAGGTTGAGTTCACCGAGGAGATTCCCGCTCAGACAATCCCAGTTGAACCATCTCAGGTCCCACAGGGGTTCATTGCTACCCCGGTGCCTCGGGACGCTTTAGTCCGCTGGGTGGGACTCAGGGAGAGTAGTGGCTCACACCGATCTTCTTTCTACTGCACCAGCCGTTTCTCAGGCTGGGGGAGGGACCCAGACTCCTGCTACTCGTACACAAAGCAGTTAGATCCTTATGTTCAGACTCCGGCACCTCTGGCAGCCGGAGTAGCTCAGCCGGGTATTGTGGCACCGGCAGTTGAGGGAGCAGCTATGTTAGCAGATGCTCTATGTAGATTGGATAGGTTCACCAATTTATTCCCTACTACTTTCACTGGCGCACCATCAGAGGATCCCCATGATTATTTGGACAACTGTTATGAGGTTCTTCGGAACATGGGCATAGTGGAGTCCCATGGAGTTGCCTTTGCTACATTTCGTCTTTCTGGCACCGCCAAGACTTGGTGGAGAGATTTTTGCTTGACCAGACCAACTGGGTCTGCACCTCTGACTTGGGCTCAGTTCTCCAAGTTATTATTGGGGAAGTTTATTCCAGTTACTCAGAGAGAGGATCTTCGGAGGCAGTTTGAGCGTCTCCAGCAGGGCTCCATGTCTGTCACTCAGTACGAGACCAGGTTCATTACTCTAGCCAGGTATGCTATTATGATACTCCCACTAATCGGGAGAGGGTTCAGAGATTTATTGAGGGTCTAGCTCATCCCATCACACTTCAGATGGCCAGAGAGACGGGTACTGATATCTCCTTTCAGGATGCAGCCGATGTGGCCAAGCGCATTGAGATGGTATTATCACAGGGCAGTGGTCAGGGGTATGACAAGAGACCTCGTATTTTAGGCCAATTTAGTGGTGCCTCATCTGGAGGCAGAGATTCCTTTGGCAGAGGTCATCCACCTAGGCCTTATCAGTCGGCACTCTAGGTATCCCGCAGTGCACCTTCAGCTCCCATCAGTGCACCGCCAATTCAGAGCTTTCAGGGTGGTCATTCTGGTCGTCAGGGACAGTTATCGGGTCAGTATTCTCAGCAGCCGAGGTCTTGTTTCACTTGCGGTGGTGTAGGGCATATTTCCAGGTTTTCCCCCGAGGTTTTGGTGGTTCTCAGTATCAGGGTTCCCGTGCCATGGTTTTCGCATCAGGTGCACCCTCACCCCCTCAGCCAGCTAGGGGTGGTCGTGGTGCCAGAGGTGGAGGTCAGACTCATAGAGGTGGAGGACAGGCCACGAGAGGTAGAGGTCAGGCCGCAGTAGGTTGACCCAGAGATATTCAGGTTGGAGGGGCTCCGCGCCGTTGCTATGCTATTCCGGTCAGGCTTGAGGCTGAGGCCTCTGACGCAGTTATGACAAGTACGATTTCAGTTTGCAGCCAAGATTCTCCGGTGTTATTCGATCCGGGTTCTACTTTCTATTATGTGTCTTCATATTTTGCCCCTTATTTGAGCATGCCCCATTATTCCCTGAGTGCTCCTGTATATGTGTCTACCCCGGTGAGTGATTATATTATGGTAGATCGAGTCTACCGTGCTTGCTTAGTAGTTATTGGTAGTATGGAGACTCGGGTTGATCTTTTGCTTCTGGATATGGTTGACTTTGATGTTATATTGGGGATGGATTGGCTATCTCCCTATCATGCTATTCTGGACTGTCATGCCAAGACAGTGACCTTAGCCTTACCAGGAGTACCTCGTTTGGAGTGGAGAGGGACTCCTAGTCATTCTTCTAGTAGAGTTATTTCTTATATGAAGGCTCGGTGCATGGCCGAGAAGGGTTTTCTGGCCTATTTGTCCTATGTTCGTGATTCTAGCGTCGAGGTTCCTTCTATGGAGTCTGTGCCCGTGGTTCGTGAGTTTCTAGAGATATTCCCTGCTGACCTGTCGGGTGTGCCACCCGATAGGGATATTGATTTTTGTATTGAGGTAGCTCCGGGCTCTCAGCCCATTTCTACTCCGCCGTATCGTATGGCACTGCCAGAGTCGAAGGAATTAAAGGAGAACTTGCAGGATTTGTTGGATAAAGGCTTCATTAGGCCAAGCGTTTCTCCTTGGGTGCTCCAGTGCTGTTTGTTAAGAAGAAAGATGGCTCGATGAGGATGTGTATTGACTACCGGCAGCTAAATAAGGTTACTATTAAGAATAAGTATCCTTTGCCGAGGATTGATGATCTATTTGACCAGTTTCAGGGTGCTACAGTGTTTTCCAAGATAGACTTGAGATCAGGTTACCATCAGCTGAGGATTGGGGCGTCTGAACTCCCTAAGACGGCCTTTCGCACTCGTTATGGGCATTATGAGTTCTTGGTGATGTCATTTGGGTTGACAAATGCCCCCGCTGCTTTTATGGAGTTGATGAACTGAGTGTTCATGCCCTATTTGGACTCATTCGTTATTGTATTCATTGATGATATATTGATATACTCCTGTAGCCGTGAGGAGCATGAGCAACATCTTCGAGTTGTCCTCCAGACTCTGAAGGATAGGCAGTTGTATGCCAAATTTTCTAAGTGTGTGTTCTGGTTGAGTTCAGTGGCATTTCTGGGCCATGTTGTGTCAACAGAGGGTATTCAGGTGGATCCCAAGAAGATACAGTCAGAGATTGGCATAGACCCACTTCAGCTACAGAGATTCGGAGCTTCTTGGGCTTAGCAAGTTATTATCGCCGATTTGTGGAGGGCTTTTCATCTATAGCAGCACCGATGACCAGGTTGACCCAGAAGGGTGCCGAGTTCAGGTGGTCGGATGAGTGTGAGGCGAGCTTTCAGAAGCTCAAGACGGCCTTGACCACGGCACCAGTGTTAGTGTTGCCCATAGGTTCAGGATCATATACAGTGTATTGTGATGGTTCATGGGTTGGGCTTGGTGCAGTGTTGATGCAGGATGGCAAGGTCATAGCATATGCTTCTTGTCAGTTGAAGGTTCATGAGAATAACTATCCCGTCCATGATTTGGAGTTAGCAGGTATTGTTCATGCGTTGAAGATCTGGAGGCATTACTTGTATGGTGTTCCATGTGAGGTGTTCACAGATCACAAGAGTTTACAGTATCTATTCAAGAAAAATGAGTTGAACATGAGGCAGAGAAGGTGGTTAGAGTTGTTAAAGGACTATGATATTACCATTCTTTATCATCCGGGGAAGGCCAATGTGGTGGCCGATGCTTTGAGCCGGAAGTCTGCCAGTATGGGTAGTCTTGCTTATTTATCAGTCGGAGAGCGACCTCTTGCTTTGGATGTTCAGGCTTTAGCCAACCGATTTGTGAGATTGGAGGTTTCTGTGACTGGCAGTGTTTTGGCCCAAATCGTAGCCCGTTCTTCATTGTATGATCGTATTCGGGCCAGGTAGTATGATGATCGTCATTTATGTGTTCTCAGAGATACAATCCGGCACGTAGGTGCCAAGCAGGTTACAGTTGATGATGAGGGAGTTCTGCGGATGCAGGGTCGTATTTGTGTACCTGATTTTGATGGTATTCGTGAGTTGATACTATAGGAGGCCCATAGTTCCCGGTATTCCATTCATCCGGGCGCCGCAAAGATGTACCAGGACTTGCGGCAACACTATTGGTGGCGGAGGATGAAGAAGGAGATTGTAGCTTATGTAGCTCGGTGCTTGAACTGTCAGCAGGTTAAGTACGAGCACCAGAGACCCGGTGGTTTGATGCAGCAGATTCAGCTTCCCGAGTGGAAATGGGAGCGTATCACCATGGATTTTGTAGTTGGACTCCCACGAACTCAGAGGATGTATGATGCAGTGTGGGTTGTTGTGGATAGGCTGACCAAGTCAGCACACTTCATTCCGATATCAGTTTCGTATTCAGCGGAGAAGTTGACAAGGATCTATATGAGAGAGATTGTTAGATTGCATGGGGTTACCATATCCATTATATCAGACCGAGGTACTCAGTTTACCTCCCATTTCTGGAGGGTATTTCAGTGAGAGTTGGGCACACAGATCGATTTGAGCACAACATTTCATCCTCAGACGGACGAACAGTCCGAGCGTACTATTCAAATTTTGGAGGATATGTTGCGGGCTTGTATCATTGACTTTGGTGGTTCATGGGACCAGTTCTTTCCTTTAGCTGAGTTTGCCTACAACAACAGCTATCAGTCGAGCATTCACTGGGGGTGTGTACTGTGATGACCCAAAAGGTCATCCTATGTAAATTTAACTAACATTGTGTTCCGAGACCCCGAGGGCCTCCGTTAATCTCACCTCGATGTGCGTGCGTAGCCCGGGCACGTGGCCGGGAAGCCTTTATGTGGAAATTTGATAAAAAGTTGAATTTATGATAATTAATTGAATAAAGTTGACTTTGGTCAATATTTTTGGTAAACGGACCCGGACCCGCGATTTGACCATCCCGGAGGGTCCGCAGGAAAATATGGGACTTGGGCGTATGCCCCGTATCAAATTCCGAGGTCCCGCGTCCGAGAAATCAATTTTTAAAGAAAATTATTTTCTGAAAATAATAAAGACTTTTAAAATTTTTTTTGATGTGAAACCCGTGTTACCGGGCCCGTATTATGGTTCCAGAGCCCAGAACAGGTTCAATATATATTATATGAGTTATCTGTAAAATTTTGTGAGAAATGGACTTGATTTGACATATTTCGGATAAAAAATGGAAAATTTGATAGTTTATGAAGTTTGAGGAAATTATAGAGATTTTTGTGTTTAATTCGTTGGTTTTGATGTTATTTTGGTTGTTTAATTAATTAAATAAGTCCGTAAGATGTTTATGAGGTTGTGTGTGTAATTAGTTTTAAGCCCCGAGGGCTCAGGTGAGTTTCGGGTAGGTATCGGAGTGCAAATTGTTAGAAAAATCTGGTGTTTGAGGATCAGATCTGGTGTCTGGTGTAGTACTCTTCGCGAACGCAGGGTAACAGTCGTGAACGCGAAGAGCAAATGGGTAAGGCCTGGGATTTACTCTACGCGAACGCGGAGCACTTGACAATGTCTCTACGCGAACGCGTCCCCAGGGGTGCGAACGCATAGGGTGTGGGATGGGCTGGGGGCTAGGTAGTCATAAGCCTACGCGAACGCGACCTGTAGCTCGCGAACGCATAGGCCAGGGGAGTCAAACCTACGCGAACGCGGCCAAGGCCACGCGAGCGCGTAGGTCAAGAAAGTCAAACCTTCGCGAATGCGGCCAAAGGCTAGCGAATGCGAAGGATATTTCTGCCCAGTTATTCTTTTAGTCCAAAAACAGAACCATTACGGGAATTCACCCCATATTTCACAACCCCCCTTCTTCCTTACACCCCATAGGCGATTTTGAAGAACTTCATCACTATAGCTTCGTAGGTAAGCAATTCTAACTCCATATTCTTCCGTTTTTCATCATCTATTACTAGAATCTAGGTCTAAAAACATGAAATCAAGGGTAGAAATTGTGGGTTTTGGGTAGAGTTAGGGTTTTGGAATTTTTGGGAATTCAACATCATTTAGGGGTCGGATTTAAAAACAAATTGTATAGTCGGGCTCATGGAGGAATGGGTTATCGGGTTTTGGTCGAACCTCGAGTTTGGACCAAGCGGGCCCGGGGTCGAATTTTGGTATTTTTGGAAGAATGATGGGAAGTGTATAATTAGGCTTTGGAATTGGTTTATTGAGTAATTATTGATGTTAATAAGTCAATTATGTCTAGATATTATCGTTTCAGAGTTGCATTTGAGAGGAAAGGCTGTGATTGAGGCTTGACTTGCATTTGTGGAGCCGAGGTAAGTGTTTGGCCTAACCTTAGCTTGAGGAAATAGGTATAGAGTCTTATTTGCTATGTGTAATTCATGTCCAACGTATAGGTGAGGTGACGAGTACCTATATGTTGTGGTCAAGCATGCCCGTGAGTCAAAATATGATGAATTATACCGTGTTCTTGATATTCTCTATGTTATGAATAATTGGTGATTTAGAAGTGATACATTGATATTGTTTCGTGACGTGGGAAGTTATTGATTAATTGTTCAGTTGAGGATTTTACTGTTGAAGTTATACTTCTGAGCGAGATTGGCTATAGCTGAGTCCCTTGCCGGGACAATAGAATTTTATTGATTATTTATGTACATTCGAGATTTCTTATTGTTAATTTCATTTCAAATTGATGTTTTTTATACATTATGCACGAGGGGACATTCCGTGCCGAGTGATTATTATTTATGCACGAGGGAATATTCCGTGCCGAGTGATTATTATTTATGCACGAGGGGACATTCCGTGCCGAGTGATTATTATTTATGCACGAGGGGACACTCCGTGCCGAGTGACTGTGAGGCTATGCACGAGGGGACATTCCGTGCCGAGTGACTGTGAGGGTATACACGAGGGGACATTCGTGTTGAGCGATCTTATTATTATGCACGAGGGGACATTCCGTGCCGAGTGATTGTGAGATTATGCACGAGGGGACATGCCGTGCCTTTTGTTGTTCATTTACCTGTTCCGAGATGTTAAACTCCTATTTTTACTTCTACATTTCAGTTATTCCTTGTTCTACTGTGTTGGTATTTGTTGTCCCTTTTATCCCCAGCATGTTCTCCTCATACCTGTATTTTACTTTTTTATTTTAGATATTACTTTCTGTTTGAGTATAGAATTGCACAAGTAAGAATTGTTGTCGGTCCTAGCCTCGTCACTACTTTGCCGAGGTTAGGTTTGGCACTTACTCAGTACATGGGGTCGGTTGTACTGATACTACACATGCACTTCTTTATGTTGTGCAGATTACGCAGCCGGACCCAATGAACATTGACAGAGGGAGTATCCTTCAGTCCATTCAAGAGACATCAAGGTAGACCCGCAGACGTTCGTGGGCCTTGGCGTCACCTTTTACCCTTCTCCTTCAGTTATGTTTTATTTTTATAGTTCAAAGGTAGTTATATGTATTTATTTTTCAGACCCTTTGTATTTAGTAATCCCACAGACAATTCGTGAGTTTGTGACACCAGTTCTGGGTTAAATCTACGGGATTTATTTCGAAGCTTGTTATATAGTTCTGAAATTAGTTAACTTTCATATTGTTAATCACAGTTGCCTTAGTTATCCTGTTCTTTTTAACTATTAATGAGCTTATTTATTCAAAACGTTGGCTTGTCTAGCGATTTTAACGTTAGGCGCCATCACGGCCAGAAGGTGGGATTTCGGGTCGTGACAAGTTGGTATCAGATCTCTAGGTTTCTTAGGTATCACAACTCACGGAAAAACTTGGTAGAGTCTGAGGGATCAGTACAGAGACTACTGTACTTATCCCCTAGAGGCTGCAACATTAGAAATGACTTCATATTTCTTCTCCTCTGTCCTGCGACTTGAAATCAAAATGCAAATCAAATATCTATTCTATTCTCTCGCAGATGGCGAGGACGCGTGCCTCCCCAGGTTCCGATCATCAGCCCGATACTCCTGTCGCAGCTCCTACGAGGGGCCGAGGTCGAGGCCGTGCTAGAGGCCGAGGCCGGGGCAGGGCTCAGCCCCGAGGAGCAGCCTCAGCGGAGGATCCTCAGGTTGAGTTCACCGAGGTGATTCCTGCTAAGATAGTCCTAGTTGGACAATCTCAGGTCCTAGAGGGGTTCATTGCTACCCCGGTGCTTACGGACGCTCTAGTCCGCTTGGTGGGACTCATGGAGAGTGTGGCTCAGTCCGGTCTTCTTTCTACTGCACCAGCCGTCTCTCAGGCTGGGGGAAGGACCCAGACTCCTGCTACTCGTACGCCAGAGCAGTTGGATCCTCAGTTTCAGACTCCGGCACCTCAGGGAGCCGGAGTAGCTCAGCCGGGTATTGTGGCACCGACAGTTGAGGGAGGAACTATGTCAGCATATGCTATATGGAGATTGGATAGGGTCACCAAGTTATTCCCTACTACTTTCACTGGCGCACCATCATAGGATCCCCAGGATTATTTGGACAGCTGTTATGAGGTTCTTCGGAACATGAGCATAGTGGAGTCCCATGGAGTTAACTTTGCTACATTTCGTCTTTCTGGCACCGCCACAACTTGGTGGAGAGATTTCTGCTTGACCAGACCAGCTGGGTCTGCACCTCTGACTTGGGCTCAGTTCTCCAAGTTATTCTTGGGGAAGTTTCTTCCAGGTACTCAGAGAAAGGATCTTCAGAGGCAGTTTGAGCGTCTCCAGCAGGGCTCCATGTCTGTCACTCAGTACGAGACCAGGTTCATTACTCTAGCCAGGCATGCTATTATGATACTCCCCACTGATCGGGAGAGGGTTCGGAGATTTATTGAGGGTCTAGCTCAGCCCATCACACTTCAAATGGCCAGAGAGACGGGTACTGATATCTCTTTTCAGGATGCAGTCGATGTGGCTAGGCGCATTGAGATGGTATTATCACAGGGCAGTGGTCAGGGGTCTGACAAGAGACCTCGTCATTTCGGCCGATTCAGTGGTGCCTCATCTGGAGGCAGAGATACCTTTGGCAGAGGTCATCCCCTTAGGCCTTATCAGTCGGCATTCCAGGTATCCCTCAGTGCACCTTCGGCTCCCATCAGTGCACCGCCGATTCAGAGCTTTCAGGGTGGTCATTCTGGTCGTCAGGGATAGTTACCGGGTCAGTATTCTCAGCAGCCGAGGTCTTGCTTCACTTGCGGTGGTGTGGGGCATATTTCCAGGTTTTTCCCCCGAGGTTTTGGTGGTTCTCAGTATCAGGGTTCCCGTGCCATGGTTTTCGCATCAGGTGCACCCTCACCCCCTCAGCCAACTAGGGGTGGTCATGGTGACAGAGGTGGAGGTTTGACTCATAGAGGTGGAGGACAGGCCACGAGAGGTAGAGGTCAGACCGCAGTAGGTCGACTCAGAGATGTTCAGGTTGGAGGGGCTCCACCCCGATGCTATGCTATTCTGGCCAGGCCTGAGGCTCAGGCCTCTAACGCAGTTATCACAAGTACGATTTCAGTTTGCAGCCGAGATTCTTCGGTGTTATTCGATCCGGGTTCTACTTTCTCTTATGTGTCTTCATATTTTGCCCCTTATTTGAGCATGCCCCGTGATTCCCTAAGTGCTCCGGTATATGTGTCTACCCCGGTGGGTGATTCTATTATGGTAGATTGAGTCTACCGTGCTTGCTTAGTAGTTATTGGTGGTATGGAGACTCGGGTTGATCTTTTTGCTTCTGGATATGGTTGACTTTGATGTTATATTGGGGATGGATTGGCTATCTCCCTATCATGCTATTCTGGACTGTCATGCTAAGACAGTGACTTTAGCCTTACCAGGAGTACCTCGTTTGGAGTGGAGAGGGACTCTTAGTCATTCTTCTGGTAGAGTTATTTCTTATATGAAGGCTCGGTGCATGGTCGAGAACTACGCGATTGCGACTCCCCCTACGCGATCGCAGAGAGTAAAAACCTGCTGCACAAAAACCAGAAAACCAGAATTTTTCCTAAGTCCAAAAATTTCCGTTAACCACCCGAAATCAATCCCGAGCCCCTCGGGACCCCAACCAAACTTACCAACATATCCCATAACATCATTAAAACTTAGTTTCACTATCAAAACACCAAAACTAACATCAAAACACCAAATTTACATCGGATTCAAGCCTAAGAACTTTGATATTTCTAAAATCCACCAACGATGCCGAAACTATTCAAAACAACTCCGATTGACCTGAAATTTTGCAGACATATCCACAATAACATTAAGAACCTTTTCCAACTGTCGGAATTCCATTCCGACACCGATAGCCTATTTTCCACTGCTGACCGGAACTCGCCAAAACTAACTTTCGCCAATTCAAGCCTAATTCTACATCGGACATCACAAAATTATTCTGAACACACTCCTAAGTCCCAAATCACCTAACGAAGCTATTCAAGCCATAAAATCCGCATTCCGAGGTTGTTTACCAATAAGTCAACTCTCGGTTGACCTTTATAACTTCAAGGCTATTTTTAAAGACTAAGTGGCTAAACTCTCACTACAACCATTTCGATTTCAAGCCTATCAACTCTAACACATCAATAACGGTATAATCAATCTATAACCAATCAAATGCAGTTATTATAATGCAGATTCTACGTAACGACAGACGAGGTCGTTACATTCTCCCCCCTCTTAAACAAACGTTCGTCCTCGAACGGGTCTAGAAACATACTTGGAGTCTCAAACAAGTGAGTATATTTGCTCTACATCTCCCGCTCGGTCCCCAAGTAGCCTCCTCCACTGGCTGACCTCTCCACTGCATCTTCACTGATGCTATATCCTTAGACCTCAACTTTCTGGCCTCGCGAGCCAAGATTGCTACTGGCTCTGCCTCGTATGACATATCACCCTCCAGCTGATTTGTGCTGAAGTCTAACACATGTGACGGGTCACCAACATATTTCCTGAGCAACGACACATGAAATACCGGATGAACACTCGATAGACTAGGTGGCAAGGCAAGTCTATAAGCCACCTCTCCAACCTTCTAAAGTACCTCAAAAGGACCAATAAACTGTGGACTCAGCTTTCCTCTCTTTCCGAACCTCATAACACCCTTCATGGGTGATACCTTCAACAGTACCTTACCACCTTCCATAAATGACACAACCCGGACCTTCCGGTCCGCATAGCTCTTCTGCCTAGACTGCGCCGTGCGAAGTCGCTCCTGAATCAACTTCACCGTCTCCAACTCATCCTGAATCAAATCCGTGCCCAATAACTTAGCCTCACCAGGCTCGAACCAACCAACCGGAGATCTACACCTCCTACCATATAAAGCGTCATACGGGGCCATCTGAATACTGGACTGATAGCTTTTATTATATGCAAACTCCGCTAATGGCAGAAATGGATCCCATGAACCACCAAAATCAATCACACAAGCCCATAACATATCCTCCGAAATCTGAATAGTTCGTTCCGGCTGCCCGTCGGTCTGAGGGTGAAATGCAGTGCTCAACTCTACATCAGTACCCATACCTTTCTGTACGACCCTCAAATACTGAGATGTGAACTGTGTACCTATGTCAAAAATGATAGAAACCGGAACTCCATGCAACCGGACAGTCTCCTTAATGTAAATACCAGCTAATCGCTCTGAAGTATAAGTAGTGTTGACAGGAATGAAGTGCGCGGACTTGGTCAATCTATCCACAATAACCTAAATAGCATCCAAACCCTTTGACATCCGTGGAAGCCCAAATACAAAGTCCATAGTAATTCTCTCCCACTTCCACTCCGGAATATCTAACCTCTGAAGTAACCCACCTGTTCTCTGGTGCTCATACTTGACTTGCTGGAAGTTGAGACACCGT
Organism: Nicotiana undulata; assembly: GCA_005239495.1. NCBI lineage: Eukaryota > Viridiplantae > Streptophyta > Magnoliopsida > Solanales > Solanaceae > Nicotiana > Nicotiana undulata. The sequence goes on along the minus strand of ML293574.1, from coordinate 19,388 downwards.
GCTACATACTCAACAATATCTCTCTTCATCCGCCTCCACCAATACTGCTGTCTCAAATCCCGATACATCTTCGCGGCACCCGGATGGATAGAATACCGCGAGCTGTGAGCCTCTACTAATATCAACTCTCGAATACCATCCACATTGGGCACGCAAATACGAACTTGCATCCTCATAACTCCGTCATCACCAATAGTCACATCTCTGGCATCACCCCGACGAACTCTATTCTTAAGAACTAATAAGTGCCGGTCATCATACTGCCGAGCTTTAATCTGATCAAATAAGGATGACCGGGAAGCCATGCTAGCTACCACCCGTGGAGGATTTGACAAATCCAATCTCACCAACTGACCCGCTAAAGCCTGAACATCAAGTGCTAATGGTCGCTCTGCTGCTGAAAGATAAGCTAGACTCCCCAAACTCTCGGTTCTGCGACTCAAGGCATCGGCCACTACATTGGCCTTCCCCGAGTGATAAAAAATAGTCAAGTCATAGTCCTTGAGAAGCTCCAACCATCTCCTCTGATGCAAATTCAAGTCTTTCTGCCTTAGCAGATACTGCAAGCTACGATGATCGGTGGAAATCTCACACTGTACCCCATACAAATAATGTCGCCAAATCTTTAAGGCATGAACAATGGCCGCTAAGTCAAGATCGTGCACTGGGTAATTCTTCTCGTGCACCTTCAACTGTCTAGACGCGTAGGCAATCACCCTACCGTCCTGCATCAATACCGCTCCCAAGCCAACTCTAGAAGCATCACAATAGACCGTATAAGAACCCGAACCAGTAGGCAACACTAATACCGGAGCTATGGTCAATGCTGACTTGAGCTTCTGAAAGATCTCCTCACACTCGTCGAACCATCTGAATGGAGCTCCCTTCTGGGTCAATCTAGTCAATGGTGAAGCAATAAAAGAGAATCCTTCCACAAAGTGACGATAATATCCCGCCAAACCAAGGAAACTTCTAATCTCAGTAGCCGAGGACGGTCTGGTCCAACTCTGCACCGCCTCAATCTTCTTCGGATCAACCTGAATACCCTCACTAGACACCACGTGCCCCAATAAAGTTACCGAACGAAGCCAAAACTCACACTTGGAGAATTTTGCATAGAGCTTCTCCTCCCTCAATCTTTGTAACACAATCCTCAAGTGCTGAGCATGCTCTTCCTGGCTACGAGAATAAACTAGGATGTCGTCAATGAACACAATGACGAAAGAATCAAGGTAGGGCTGAAGCACACCATTCATCAATTGCATAAACGTGGCTGGGGCATTGGTAAGCCCAAACGACATAACCAGGAATTCATAATGACCATATCTGGTCTTGAAAGCAGTCTTCGTAATGTCTGAATCCCGAATCTTCAACTGATGATACCCCGACCTCAAGTCGATCTTGGAAAATACCTTAGCTCCTTGAAGCTGATCAAATAAATCATCAATACGAGGCAAAGGATACCAATTCTTTACTGTAACCTTATTCAGCTGCTTGTAATCAATACACATACGCATGGAGCCATCATTCTTTTTCACAAACAACACTGGCGCACCCCAAGGTGACACACTAGACCGAGTGAACCCCTTATCTAAGAGTTCCTGAAGCTGCTCCTTTAATTCTTTCAACTCTGCTGGTGCCATACGGTAAGGTGGAATAGAAATACGCTGAGTGTCGGGCACCAAGTCAATACCAAAATCAATATCCCTGTTAGGTGGCATGCCTGGCAGGTCTGCAGGAAATACATCCAGAAAATCACGGACTACGGGAACAGAATCGACAGAAGGAGTCTCACTACTAACATCCCTCACAAAAGCAAGATACGATTCACACCCTTTCTCAACCATACACTGAGCCTTTAAATAAGAAATCACTCTGCTAGGTGCGTGCTCTATAGACCCCCTCCACTCAACCCTTGGAACTCCGGGCATAGATAAGGTAACGGTCTTAGCGTGAGAATCAAGAATCGCATGACATGGGGATAACCAAATCATTCCCAGAATCACATCAAAATCAACCATACTGAGTAGCATCAAGTCCACTCGGGTCTCCAGACCCCCAATAGATATAAGACACGATCGGTACACATGGTCCACAATAATAGTATCGCCCACCGAAGTTGAAACATGAACATAAGTAACTAGAGACTCACAGAGCATATTCAGAAAATGAGCAAAATAGGATGAGACATAAGAGTACGTGGAACCAGGGTCAAATAAAGGCAAAGCATCAGTGTGACAAACCAAAATAGTACTTGTAATCACCGCATCTGAGGCCATAGCATCAGGCCTAGCCGGAAGTGAATAAATACGTGCCTGGCCTCCACCAGCTCGACCTCCCCCTCTAGTGCTGCCTCTAGCTGCCTGACCACCACCCCTAACTTCCTAGGTAGGTGGTGAAGTGACTGGGGCTGAATTCGAGGGCTGAACCCTCTGCTGAGATGAACTACTAGGACAACGGGGACACTGCCTCCACTCATGTCCGAACCCTCCACAGTCATAACAACTACCTGGAGCTGGAGATGAAAACTGACGGGAACCCCTGCCACCATGATAACCGCCAGAGGAACAATACATAGAAGAACCCTGATAAGATGATGCTCGGGAGGAGCTCTGAGCTGGAAGGGCACTAAAAGATGAACGTCCCTGATGAGAATTGCGAGGACACTGCCCCGAAGATACACCACTATAAGCTGGGTGAACTGGCTGTGGAGGTCTAAATGGACGACCTATGCTGTGCTGAAACTACCCTCTAGAAGGGGCACCACTGAAGTTACCTGCTCCCCGAGGCCTCTTGACCTCTCTCTCCTCACGATCCTGCCTACGAACCGACTCAATATCCCGAGCAATGTCGACAACCTGCTCAAATGTAGCTCCAGACACTCTCTCTCTGGTCATCAAGATCAGAAGTTGATAAGTAAGACCATCTACAAACCTCCTAATCCTCTCCCTGTCAGTAGGGACAATCGCAGAAGCATGTCTGGCCAACTCGAAAAACCTCATCTCGTACTGGGTGACTGATAACTCTCCCTAGCGCAGCTGCTCAAACTGCCTACGCTGCACCTCTCTGTGGGACTGAGGAACATATTTCTCCAAAAAGATCGTGGAGAACTGCTTCTAGGTGAGAGGTGCTGAACCATTCGGCCTATGCCTCTCGAATGACTCCCACCAAGTAAAAGCAACACCCGCAAACTGAAATGTAACAAACGATACCCCACTGGTCTCCAAATACCCGCAGTACGTAGTATCCTCTGGCATTTATCCAGAAAACCTTGGGCATCCTCGCCCTCTGTTCCACTGAAAGTCGGAGGCTTAGGTCTGCTGAACCTCTCCAGTCTACGCTGCTCATCCTCGGGCATAGCTGGAACTACAAAATATTGGACTGGGACAACCGGCTGGGCTGGGTCTACCCCCGGTGTCTGAATACCCTGTACAGTCTGCTAGGGTATCCGGGCAGCTGGAGTCTGATTGCCTCCCCCGGCCTGAGCTGCAGTGGCAGTAGTGAACATAGCAACTACCTGAGATAATCTGGAACACACCGTCAATATCTGAGCCAGGGTCTCCTGAAGACCCGAAATAACAATAGGCACCGCCGGTGCCTGAGCCTGTCCAGCTGGAGCACCATCGATGGGAACCTGATACTGAACGATAGGGGGATCCTGTGGTACTACCCCGACTGCTGCCTGGGCTGGTCCCCTACCTCTACCACGGCCTCGACCCCTTGTGGGTCTGGCTGGTGCCTGATTACCCTGATCGGTATTGCATGTCCTCACCATCTGTGAGAGAATGAAACAACATAAGTTTAGATTCCAAGAATCAACAGATTGGCACAAAAGAGTTCAAAAGATATAGATGTTTCCTAAGAGTTCTGCAGCCTCTCAAAGATAAGTACAGACGTCTCTGTACCGATCCGCAAGACTCTACTAAACCTGCTCATGACCGTTGAGTCCCATGTAACCTAGTGCTCTGATACTAACTTGTCACGACCCCAAATCCTAACAGGCTGTGATGGCGCCTATCGTGGAACTAGGCTAGCCAACTACCATTTTATTACGCATTGGTTCTTTTATAAAGTTCACAATACAATGATAAGCAGCGAGCATAACAATAAAATAAGTTATTTAAATTTTAACGCCCCAATAGGTCTAAACAAAACCTAAACAAAACCTCCCAAGACTGGAGTCAATGATCATGAGCATCTAAAATAAAATAAATCTAACTCTTCTAATGTCATAATAAATGTCTATGAATTAATTTCTAATACTAATCAAGGAAGGGAGATGGAGAAGCTGTGGACGCTGGACAGCTACCTCAAAATCCCGTGAACTGCTGCTAACGAACAAGGCATCTACTGCTCCAAATCGGTACCTGGATTTGTGCACAGAGCCACAGGGAGTCTTTATGAGTACGTCAACTCAGTAGTAATGAAAATAAATCATAGTCTGAGAAATATAAACACACAGTACAGATACACAATTTCACAAAAGCCAGTAAAACACCAAGTCACCAGGTAGTATTCATCAAATACATAAGTTCAAAATCATTTTCCAGAAATCCGTTGAACCAAGTGTAATATCAGAATATCTCAGTAAAATTCTCAGTAAAAACCAGTTTGAAAACGAAGTAAATCATAGTTTGAAAACTCTGTAAAAATCTTCATAAAACTGCCCATCGGGCCATAATCATTTCTAGTAACAATATCTTTCCGTATTAGCCCATCAGGCAACCTCACAATCACTCTGCCCATCATGCAACTTCACCATCACTCTGCCCATCAAGCAACCACACAGTCACTCTGCCCATCAGGCAACCTCACAATCACTCAGCATAAGCCCCACGAGCATCACTCATTAGGTACCTACGCTCATTGGGGGTGTGTACAGACTCTGGAGGGGCTCCTACAGCCCAAGCGCTATAACAAGCCACAACATGGCATAAATCACACACAATATAGGCCTGCAGCCACAGTCATATCATATCGTCCTCACAATATAGGCCCGCAGCCTCACTCAGTCATACACTCTGATCATGCCCTTCCGGCCATAAATATACCGGGTTCTCGACCCAAAAATAGTGTTTCATTTTTCACAAAATAGTATCAAAATACTCTGAGTGTCAAAACAATTTATTGAGAAAAGACTGAGTGAAAATCATAACATATCAGTGAGGAAAATAGTAAAAACAGCCCCCAAGTGGTAAACAATTCGGCACTAGGCCCAAAACATGGCTTACAGCCCAACTCATATCAAAATATATCAATGCTATTAAGCATAGGCTTTAAAAATCTATTTCGCAACTCAATAGTTGCCTAAGTAGGGAATATATTTCCAAGGTCCCAACCTTTGCATTTCAAAACCCGTGAAAGGGTGCATAGTCCGGGGTTTCATACCCTCAGGACAGGATTTAAAGACATTACTTACCTCAAACTAGCCCGAAATTACTTCGCAATGCGTTTGCCTTTCCAATCCACTTCCGGATGCTCCAAATCTACCAAGTTCAGATTTTTATCATCAAATTATGCTCAAGGAATAAATTCCAATTGAAAAATATCAAATTTAGCTCAAAAATCCGAATTCGGTCAAAACCCGACCTCGGAGCCCGCATCCCGAAACTCAGAAATTTTTATACCAAAATTTTCTTCGTTCTCTCCCGAGTCCGTACATATAAAGAACATCAAATTCAGAGTCCGTTTGACCCCTCAAATCGACCCCTAAAGGTCTCATAATCTCAAGCCCTAAACCCACATTTTTCTACTGATTCTCATGAATTAAATGCTGAGATTATGTTCTATAATCATCCATAATTGAGTTTTAATGATCCAAAATAATTACTTCTATGAAGAACACTGATTTTCCTTTTCAAAAATCGCCTTAAGAGCTCCTTTTAGGTTGGAGGGGCTCCGCCCCGATGCTATGCTATTCCGGCCAGGCCTGAGGCTGAGGCCTCTAACGCAATTATCACAAGTACGGTTTCAGTTTGCAGCGTGTTTCTTCGGCGTTATTCGATTCGGGTTCTACTTTCTCTTATATGTCTTCATAGTTTTCCCCTTATTTGAGCATGCCCCGTGATTCCATGAGTGCTCTTGTATATGTGTCTACCCCGGTGGGTGATTCTATTGTGGTAGATCGAGTCTACCGTGCTTGCTTAGTAGTTATTGGTGGTATGGAGACTCGGGTTGATCTTTTGCTTCTGGATATGGTTGATTTTGATGTTATATTGGGGATGGATTGGCTATCTCCCTATCATGCTATTTTGGACTGTCATGCCAAGACAGTGACCGTAGCCTTACCAGGAGTACCTCGTTTGGAGTGGAGAGGGACTCCTAGTCATTCTTCTGGTAGAGTTATTTCTTATATGAAGGCTCGGTGCATGGTCGAGAACTACGCGATCGCGATTCCCCCTACACGATCGCAGAGAGTAAAAACCTGCTGCACAAAAACCAGAAAACCAACATTTTTCCTAAGTCCAAAAATGCCCGTTTGCCACCCGAAATCAATCCCGAGCCCCTCGGGACCCCAACCAAACTTACCAACATTTCCCATAATATTATTCAAACTTAGTTTCACTCTCAAAACACCAAAAATAACGTCAAAATACCAAATTTACATCGGATTCAAGCCTAAGAACTTTGATATTTCTAAAATCCACCAACGATGCCGAAACTATTCAAAACAACTCTCATTGACCTGAAATTTTGCAGACATATCCACAATAACATTACGAACCTGTTTCAACTGTCAGAATTCCATTCCGACCCCGATAGCCTATTTTCCACTGCCGACCAGAACTCGCCAAAACTAACTTTCGCCAATTCAAGCCTAATTCTACACCGGACATCACAAAATTATTCTGAACACACTCCTAAGTCCCAAATCACCTAACGAAGCTATTCGAGCCATAAAATTTGTATTCCGAGGTCGTTTACCAATAAGTCAACTCTCAGTTGACATTTCTAACTTCAAGGCTATTTTTAAAGACTAAGTGGCTAAACTCTCACTACAACCATTTCGATTTCAAGCCTATCAACTCTAACACATCAATAACGGTATAATCAATCTATAACCAGTCAAATGCAGTAATTATAATGCAGATTCTACGTAACGACAGAGCGGGTCGTTACATTTACTTTACCATAAAATCTTATACTACCTCATCTACTAGAACCTGAATTTGTCCATTTGATCATGGTTGGCTTGGTTAATACTCCTACTAAGTTGATAGCAGAAGTGATTGATGATCAAGTTTTCTCAGTTCTGCTGATCAAGCTCTCATTATCTCATTACTATGAATGAAGAAAAGATTCTACTCTTTCCACTCTATATTTCAGGTTCAGTGATAAATTACATTATCATTTTATTTTTTTGTATCTGCTAAGTTCTCCCTTTCCCACTTAAATATTGTAAATACTTTTCCAAAAGTGTTGCATCAAGGTAAAAATGGTGTTTTCCATTCAATGAAAAGTTGTTGCTTGTTGGTCTGCAATGATTTTTCTTCCTCCGGTTATGTAGGAGTTTTTGTACAAATATTTCATCACCAAAATTTGTGGTTTAAAGCTAGCTGTGAGCTCAAATATTTGATAATATATTCTGTTTTCAACTTTACAGTTTTCATGTTCGTTTGACAAGCTTTTCTGGTGTTGAACTCTTTTTTTTATCATGAAGTTGTGTGTGATAAGCTCTTCAAAAATCCTGTGTAAACTTCTTATGGCATTTAGCTTTTTTCTTTTGGCTTGAATGTATCTATGCAGTTGCAATAACATGGGTGTTAACTACGTCAATTATTGAAGTTTTTCAATGGTGTTCTAATAATACGTATAACTTTTTATTCATCCCAGTGATGCAATACATTTTTTATGAGTTCTCCTTTGCTTTTCAGAAAATGAGCTTATAGTTTTTTTTTTGTTGGACTTTCTGAATTGCAATAACAGAAGGCTGCCCAGTTTTGAGCATGGGGCAGTGTCGTTCTTGGCAGTAATAATTGGGAAATATGAAGGTATCGGGATGTCTTTACTCAGTACATTTTATTCACACTACGTCCCTAGGATGGTACCACACAAAGATTACAACAAGACACTACTGGAGAGCATGAGATAACAATGATATTGCAGGTTTTCTTTATCATGAAGTATTTTTCTCAAAAATTAAAAAAAAAAAAGAAACAAAAAAAAAAGAGTAAAATAATCAAATCAAAAGTCCAAAAAATATTTTTCTTGCTTCTTTAGAAGTCTTTCTTTCAAACATTTCAAGAAAAACCAATTCAAAAAAAATAGAGCCAAAAAATATTTTCTTCTTCTTTTAAAGCCTTGCTTTCATGATTAAAAAAAATGAAATTCCAAAAAAAAAATGTCTGAGTTTTTTAAAAGTAAAAAAAGAGAGATAAAGAAAAATAAAGAGAGTTAGCTTTATTTACTCCATTCTCAATCTTCCCGAACTACGCAAGATCTGATTCATGCGGCGTCATGATACGTAGACAATCCCCATCGGATTCGATCATAGCCATAAATAAATTGAGTGAAAAAATAAATAAGAAAAAAAAATTTGAGTGAAAAATAAAGAAAAGAGCGAAAAACAATGAAAAAAAAGAGATGAAAGAAAAGAAAGAGTGAAAATAACAAAAGAGAAAGAAAAAGAAATCGTTATGAAAAAAAAAAAAGAACAAGAAGGAGAGATAAAATTTGAAAAGGACATTTAAAGGCCGGGATGAAACATGGAACCGTTCAAACACATGGTAGAAGTGTTTAACTTTTAGGTGCATTGCATCCCAACATCCGATTTCCTATATGTTAAATGTCTCAAAACTAACAAGGTTGTTTGGTGTGCAAATTAGCCAGGTTTTGGTGGTTGGTTTTGTTGGTAGTCTAGCTTCTCATCCTTCACAAGATCCAAAAGCAGAGATGGCCTCCGCAAGCAATTTTCCAATCATCGGTCCTGAGGATAGACCGACATCGGCTATTCCGCAGCCGCGATCATCAATTGCTGAAGAAAATAGAATGTTGTGTCGCTGCATGTTGGAAATGTGGGATGCCTGGTCTAACGGTAGGGAACCGCCAAGTGTAATCCCTGGTTTTCGTGAGTTGATTCCTGTTTCAGATGGGTTTTTCGACATCCTTGTGCCCAATTCTAACTCCCCATGTGGGTGCCCTCTAATGTCGTCCAATGAACCCGAAATGCTTTCTGTGGATCACCCCCATGCATCGGATTCAAGGGCACAACCAGCAATGTTTGCTGCACCACCAATCTCCACTACGGTACATCCAACAGTGCCCAAGCCAAACTCTTACCCTCAGCGCCCAGAATATGAGTCTCCCATGGGTCAGCAAAGAACAATGAGGAACCCCGAGCAGGAAGAAATGGCTCGGAAGATGAGAAGCCTAGAGCAAATCTTAAAGAACATACAAGGTTTGAGTGGTCAGAAGAGTCTCTCTTACTCCGATTTATGCATGTTCCCACAGGTTCACCTGCCGGTTGGTTTCAAGACGCCAAAGTTTGGAAAATATGACGGACACGAAGACCCGATCGCTCACTTGAAGCGATATTGTAACCAACTGAGGGGTGCGGGTGGAAAAGATGAGTTGCTGATGACCTATTTCGGAGAAAGCCTCTCCGGGATTGCTTCTGAATGGCATATGGATCAAGAAATTACTCATTGGCATGTGTGGGACGATTTGGCCCGAGACTTTGTCCGCCAATTCCAATATAATGTGGACATCGCTCCCGACAGGAACTCTTTGTCCAATTTGAAAAATAAAACTGCGGAAAGCTTCCGCAAATATGCTGTCAAATGGCGCGAGCAAGCCACCCGAGTAAAGCCCCACATGGACGAAACTGAAATGGTTACGGTCTTCCTACGGGCCCAAGAGGCAAACTATTTCCAGAACATGATGTCTGCTATGGGTGGACCGTTTGCCGAGGCTATCAAAATTGGGGAGATGGTCGAAAACGGTTTAGAAACGGGCCGAATTTGAGTCAAGCTGCTTTTAAGGCTGCATCACATGCTGTTCAGAATGGGTCGGGGGGTTGGATTAGCAGAAACGAGATCGAAGAGGGAGCCATGATGGCTTCGAGCTCGAAGGGGGCCCGCAGGGCATTCAACCAATCATACATGCTTCCTAACGTCCCATAACACTATTATACCTATCAAGATGATGCTGCATATGTCGTGGCACCGCTTCCCTATGCGGTGATGAACACACAATCTTATACCCGACCACAACATTGTACCCAAAATCGAGTTCCACTTCCCATAAAGGCCCATCCTTACCAAGCTCCATATAATCCCAATCAAATGTTCCCCAATACAATCCTCGCCCAAAGGAGCTTTTCCAAAAGAATCAATTGACCCTTATTGGTGAATCATACTCTAGCTTGTTCCAAAAGTTGGTCAGGACAGGTTTGCTGCAGCTAGTGGCCCCAAATCAGCCAAACCCCGAGTCCCCTTTGCACCGAGCTGATGCTAGATGTGAATACCACTCAGGAGCAGTGGGGCATGACACTGAAAATTGTTGAACTTTAAAAAGAGCAGTGGAAGACCTCATCGAGGTCCAGGCAATAGTGCTTAGGAATGAAAAAGATCCTAATGTGATGAACAATCCCCTACCAGCTCACACCAGGGCAATAGTCGGAATGATTTGTGAGGATGAAGAATTTGATCCAGCATTGAAGGCCATTGCAGCCATTGCCGAGACAAAAGAAAAGCCAAAAAACGGTTGTCAAGCCTGAAAGTTCCCCTATCAGATGGGAGTCTCGGTAGCCAGTCTTGCTCTCCTTTCCGCGTCCAGATTATCTCAGAGTGTGATCCGGATGTTTTACTTTATTGTCTTACTTTCCGATGTAAACCCTTCTATCTTTAAATTTCAAAAAAAATCAATAAAAAAAAATCAAAAATAAAATAAAATCAAATGGAATTAATATTTCATTTTTCCAAGAATGTCTCTTTTCTTAATCTTGTATCTTTTCTTATTCTACTTTTAGTTCTGTTTAAATGCAGATTTCAATAACATGACATGCCTGCGGACTTCATGCCCAGATCTTAAAACGCTGTCAGACTCCGAAATAATGAATCAAGAGTCAAAATGCAAATGAGTTAGATCAACGAGATAAAACAATCGAGATAACCAAAGGAAAATTGGTACAGATCGGAAAGGGTCCATATATTACTACAAGAGTACTGCCAAAGGAGTCTGTTTATACTTGGGGTATATCGAAGGAAATGTCCCTGAAACAACTGTCAACGCAGAAGCAGTCAAAAGATCCCAAAGCGCTGTCAGACCTCGAAATAATGAATCAATGATCAGAATGCAAATGAAGTTAGGTCAAGGAAATAAAACAATGAATCATAACAGCCAAAGGAAATTGGTTCAGATTGGAAAGGTCCATGCATTGCAACCATAGTACTGCCAAAAGAGTGCGTTTGTACTTGGGATACATCGAAGAAAATATCCCTGAAACAACTGTCAACGCAGGTGCATTCAAAAGGTACTATGTTTGATCCTCCATATAGCATTAAATGTTCTTCGGTTGGGATGACGAAGGCTTTCATTCTCGTTACCCAAACACCATTAACCCTTTTGCCAACCCTTTGAGTCGGTTACCTTCCTTTGAAACCTGAAAGTGAAAAAAAAGAGAAAAAGAAAAAATGAAATGAAAAAAGAGAACAAAGGGAAATCAAAAGAAAGAGAAAACAAAACAAAAACAAAAACAAAAACAAAATGTTTCCCTAAACTACGTTTGACTTGATTCCGAAATGATACGTAGGCAGCCTCTCCCTGGGGTTCAGTCAAACCAAAATAAAAATCCACATTTCCCCAAGAGTTTAATTTGGGGCAAGTGTTAAAATTCGGAAATGATCCGCCTGAAATGTTCCTAAGTTGTAATTCAATACAAGCTCTTTTCCCAAAAAACCATGTTCAAGTCCTTCCGATCAATCGACGACGAAAAGCCAGAATTGGAGGATACAACTATTTGGATCTAATACAAGCAAAGAGATAATTCAAAATGAGAGAGTCTTATTGGTGAAAATCCACACGGGCACCATAAGGCGATGGTAGAAAAAGAAATTAAAATGAGAGTTTCTTATCGGTGAAAACCCACACGGGCACCATAAGGCGACGGTGAGAAGAGAAACTAAAAATGAGAGAGTCTTGTTAGTGAAAACTCGCAAAGAGCACTACAGGGCGATGGCGAGAAGAGAAATGAGAGAGGTTAGTCGGTGAAAACCCGAAAAGGGCACTACTAATCGAAAAGAGGATGATTAGTCACTGATATCGACATGGTCTGGGGCAAGGTTTGTCAACCTCGAGGTGAAAGTCATGATGAATTTCTGAGAGTCAGATGGTTTATATAGATCAGGCATCAAGTCCAAGACGCATGTCGTGTTCATTGAAGGCCGCATACAATCCAGATAAGTCCTTCTTCTCTTTTCCCCCGAAAGGGATATTTCTTGTAAAAATTCATTGTCTCTGTTTCTTTGTTATTTCTCTTTCAATCCCCTTTCAGTCTGACTCTGTTTCTAAAGCAAGGCAAAGAAAGGATGGCAAGACCGATTTACAAGGTTTTGACACGAGCTAGTATGCAAAAGGAACCCAACCTCGTTAGGGGCATCGAGTCGATCCCGACTGGCCTTAGCGGCCGATGTTTCAAACTCAAAACCCCTGAAAGGAGAAAACCAAATTGAAGTGCCTATAAGGGCGTGAAGTTGAAAGGTTGAATCCCACGTGGCTAACCATCTCGGCAAAAGATGAAAAGTCGAAGTACTCTCAATGCTTTGAAGTTGAAATGAAAGGCCGATGGAGGCGAAATAAAGTTGGAAAGGTTAAGTCCCACGCGACTAGCCGCGGCAACAAACCTAAGGAGCCTGAATCTTACCGATGCTCCGAAAACCCAAAAAGAAAAACAAGTGAAAGTCCTACAAAGGAAAAATAAAGTTGAAGTTTTGGGTCCCACGTGACCAATCTCCTTGGAAAAATCTAGAAAGCCAGGACACCCGGGTTTAGAAATGAAACCCAATCCCCAGCAAGCAAGCAAACAGTTGAGATCTTCGTCAAAGGGGTCGAGATCAAGCAGTTGAAATAATCAAGGCTGCAAAACCAACCACCGTTTCAAACTAACAAATTGTTCCTTGTTTGAAAATAGGAAACATGTGCAGCTCGAAATCAACCGTGCAAAAAGCAGGTGTAACCAAAAGAAATTGCGCAAACGCTAGAAGAAGCTCTGCATCATTGGCTCCAAAGAGGGAAGTTCCCCCAAAAATTCTTTCCCGCATCCACTCATTCTCTGAAAATAAAAAAAATATAAGAAAAAAAAAGAAGAAGAAAAAAAGAAGAAGAAAAAAAGAAGAAAAAAAGAAGAAGAAATGAAGTTGAAAATGATTCAGACCTAGAGTAGCATAGGGTCTCTAATCCCTAGCTAAACCTTTTCCAACCAAGGATACTCCATTCCTTAACTGATGCCAACATAGAGTCCCGTTACCTAGCAGACACTAGCATAACCCATTGATCTCTCTTTCTCGGCAATAGCATAACCTGTTGACCTTTCCAGACACCAGCATAACCTGGTGATCATTTTTCTGACAACAACATAACCTGGTGATCACTTCCTGACACTGGAATAACCCAGTGATCTCTTTTCTCTAGGCAACAGTATAACCTTTTGACCTTTCCAGACATCGGCATAACCTGGTGATCTTTTTTCTGACAACAACATAACCTGTTGATCACTTCCTGACGCTGGCATAACCTAGTGATCTCTTTTCTCCAGGCAAAAACATAACCTCTTGATCTTTCCAGACACCGGCATAACCTGATGATCTTTTTTCTAACAATAGTATAACCTGTTGATCATTTCCTGACGCTGGCATAACCCAGTGATCTCTTTTCTCAAGGCAACAACATAACCTGTTGACCTATCCAGACACCGGCATAACCTGGTGATCTTTTTTCTGACAACATCATAACATGTCGATCATTTCCTGACGCTGGCATAACCCAGTGATCTCTTTTCTCCAGGAAACAGCATAACCTGTTGACCTTTCCAGACACCGGCATAACCTGGTGATCTCTTCCTGGCACTGGCATAACCCAGTGATCGTTTTTCCCCAGGCAACATCATAACCTGTTGACCTTTCCAGACACCGGCATAACCTGGTGATCTTTTCCTGACAACAACATAACCTGTTGATCATTTCCTGGCACTGGCATAACCTAGTGATCTCTTTTCCAGGCAACAACATAACCTATTGACCTTTCCAGACACCAGCATAACCTGGTGATCTTTTCCTGAAAACAGCATAACCTGTTGATCATTTCCTGACACTGGCATAACCCAGTGATCGTTTTTCCCCAGGCAACATCATAACCTGTTGACCTTTCCAGACACCGGCATAACCTGGTGATCTCTTCCTGACACTGGCATAACCCAGTGATCACTTTCCCCCCAGGCAACATCATAACCTGTTGACCTTTCTAGACACCACCATAACCTGGTGATCTCTTTCTTGACAACGGCATAACCCGTTGATCCTCCCCCCAGACATCGACATAACCTGGTGATCTTTTCTTGACGACAACATAACCTGTCGATCTTTTCCAACATAGGGTCTCCAATCCCTAGTTGATTTTACTTTTAGGCATATGGTATCCACTCCCTAGTCTACAATAACTCCGGGTACACCATTCCCGAATTTTCATTGCTTTCAATAATAAAGTAGCATAGATTTCATTACAATAACTCACGGAATTTTCCTAGTGAAAACTGGGGCAGAAAATTTTGTTCGTTTGTTTTGATTTTGCGTAGATTTCAACGGATTCGAGGCGACCAAAAGAAGACGTCTCAATCCAGGATAAAAGACAAGAAGAAAATAAAAATAGTTGGACTCCAAAGTACAGAAGCGGAAAAGATGTGGACCGCTCAAGACAAGATTGAAGTCACAAGCAGTGCATGTCCCTTCTTGACCCGAAAAAGCTGAAGAAGATTGAACCAGCGCCTACAATTAACAAGCATCAAGATTCAGATCAGAGTCCGCATGAAGAAATAACTAAGATTCAAGATCAAGCTTCAGAAGACTTGTAGATAGGAATCTTGTAACTCGTAGTTGATAGGCTTAGTTAGTCTTTTTCATTTTTGAATTTGGTGTAATAAGGAGATCGACAAGCAGTAAGCAGCAACAACAGTAGTAAAATCACAGCTTCCCGGTAGTCCCAGCTACAAAAACTTCCAAAACTACACCGACCTGATTCCTTTATAGCCAGGGATATGTAGGCAATCTCCGAAGCAAGGTTCGGTCAAAACGTTTTCAAAATGCTTCCAAATGGAGTACCAAACGGGTAAAAATTGCTCGTGGTTGCTCATTATCTTTGCCCAAAGACTCTTCATGTTCTCGAGCAAAGAGGGGCAGCTGTGAACACCCAATTTTTGCACCGCGTGAAAATTACTCCTAAAAATAATCAAAAATAAATTTTAGGAATTTTTCTTTATTTAGTTGCATTTCATGCATGTTTAATAGCTTTAAAAATCATGAAAAACCATAAAACATATTCGAACATTGATTTCATAGCATGTTAGATTTTAAACTGCATTTTTAGGATTAGTTACATTGTTAAATGCATCTTCTAAAAATGAAAAATTGCATTCGTAGGTTAATTAATTAGCTAGTGCATTAGTCTATCATTAGGTAAAATAAATAAATAGGCTAGCCAAAAATGAGATTTAAATTAAAACTTGAGCCTAAAGGGGCTAAAAGAATGAGAAAAGAGGGGTGTCAAAATTGGGCCAAAATCAGTGGCCCAGTATCCCAAATTCCGCCCCAAACCCACTGGTCTAGAAATCGCGACCCGCCTACCCGACCCGTTTCCCCCCTATTAAAACATAACCTAGAACTAAAAGATAGGGAGCAGATACCTAATCTCTATGAACCTAAGCGCCGTTTTCTGTCTTCTTCTTCACCTCTCACTGAACAAAACACAACCCAAAAACAAATTTCATCCTCCACACTTCTGTCTCTTCAAGGATCAAGCAACCACCGATCCCTCTCCTCTCACCCATCCGGTCGCCAAAAAAACTACCCAAAATCACCCTCTCCTACACTGACCCAGCAACCATCTGCCGCCTCAGCTCTGCCTATTTCTCCTCACCGCACCACCACCAAAACAGCTCCATCTCTTTCCCAAACGCACACACAAAATGGGTCTGAAATTTCACTTGCACTAGTAGCTAGGAATGTTGAAATCCAAAATTCAGATCTGGGAAAAATATAAATAAAAAGAAGCTAAAAACGGAAGCTCAAAACTGAAATGTTCTGAAAGATTTCCGAAATTTGGAAGCAAATACTCCAGAAACAAAAGCAAGAAATTAAAAACAGAGAGATTTCAAAAGTTGTTTCCTCCTCTATTCGTTGCGACGCATTTTATGAGATTTGAAAGATTGTTTTGAGCTTGAGGAGCAGCTACTGCTGTTTCCTGCCGTGTTACTGACCTGCTGAGCTCCTTCGTTCTTCGTGAGGTGGGTATGTTCGTTATCATAATCTTACCATTGTTTAAATATTGTAAAAATGATACAATGTTTGAAGTGGTCACTTTAATCTTCTGAAATTGATATGTATTTGAAATCTAATGTCATGTTTGGAGTTGTTTGGAATTTGGAATTTATTAGTTCATCACACAATTGTAGATGAACAATTTTTAATTACTAATATTCTGTCTCTAGCCGATTCAATATATTAAAAAATGTATTTGAAACATGTGTTATCGATAGATCTTGATGAATTTGTTTAAGGTGTTTCTCTGTTTGGATTTTGTTTTCTGTCAATTTGAGATATGTGACTGAAGTAATGTTTTTAATAGATTCCTCATATGTTAGATCTAATCTATAATGGGCTTACTTGTGTGATTTGTGATTTTGAGAATTAATATATATCCCAACAGTCTTCTCCCATGTTAATTCACCAATATCAACATGATGGAATGAGTAAATATGTTGCGGATTCGAGTTTTGGTTTGAACTAAAATGTTAGGTTGGTTGGTTATGATAACGACATACCTATGAATGCTAGATTAGTTAAACTTAATCAATTCAAAGTTAATTCTGATTCTAAGAAGCATAAGCTGGATAGGATGTATAAAGATTTATGTGTTACTGGATTTATAAATCACATTTAGTTGTGTTTTGAAGAAAGATTAACACAATTTGTATGCACAATTGAATCTAGTTGTGTATGGTCCCTACTGGATTTTACTTTTAAAATTTGTATAAGTGTTGAGTCGAAACAAAACTTTGGTTTAATAAATGGTATGCTTCATCCACAGAGTTATTCCATAATTCATGGCCTTGCAATAATTTCAAAACTTAGTCCTTGAACAAGCATATATCTTGTAGTCCAAAATACCTTTCTTAGATTAATACTCCAAATAATTTAAGAAAAGACCAAGAACTTATGAGAATAATTAAACATCGCCTCAAATAGGCATTCTAAAACCGTCACGACCATAGTCTTGACTACGTAATCTACATTCGGGTGTGACAACTCATGTCCCCGACTTCAACCTGAAACTATATTAAAATCACGTGTTGTAATTGCGGGTGCATTTCATGTGGCACAATTGTAATATGTCCAAAAGTAGACAAGTGCACGTCCTCGATACTTGTTTTCGAGATAAATCCATAAACGTCAAAAGCGGCTAAAAATTAAAAAGGATAAATGCACAATGGTTTAAAACACGTGAACAATCAGACAATCTAGGCTAAATAATAATAGATTAGCGACTGTGCTAGAACCACGAAACTCGGGAATGCCTAACACCTTCTTCCGGGTTAACATAATTCCTTACATGGATTCCTGGTCGCAGACAAATAAAAACAGAGTCAAAATTCCTCGGTTTGGGATTTTCAAAACAAAACGGTGTCCCGGAGCATCGTCAAAAATCCGGGTGGCGACTCTAAAACAATAAATAAATCCCAAATCCGAATAATGTCACTTTAATTGAAAAAACTCCCTTATTACCCTTATCGGTGAAAAAAGAGGTGTGACAGGTGTCGCAATTATGAACACCAGGGTCATATTTGCGAGCTAAGTGGGGGGCTCTCTATCAAGACCCATTTTGTGAACAAGCCAGGATCGGCACCCGATCACTAAACATGACCGATCGAACCATATGCGCTTATCAAATGTACTATAACTTCAAACTTTATATGTCACGACCCGAAAGATTCCCACCACCGGGGCCGTGATGGCGTCTAACGTTGAACCCACTAGACAAGCCAATGTGTTTAATCATATTTACTAAAACCATTAATTATTAAGCGAGAACAGGTAAAAATCGGATTTTTCGTAACTAAAAGCTTAAAAGTAAGAACAGATAAAAAGGAAATGCATAACTAAATCCATAAACTTAGCAAAATTCTCAAACTAGCCAACCCGGATCTTTGGAGTCACAATGTCACGGACTATCTATGATTAATACAGATAAAAGGTCTGAAAGAAATAATACAATTGTTTTCTAAAGTACTAGAAACAGAAATAAAGGAAAGTAGAATAAGGAAGGGATTCCAAGGCCTGCCAAGGCCTGCCGACGCTTGCAGGTCTACCTCAGTGTCTCCGGTGGACTGAAGGATACTCCCTCGATCAGTGTCCACTGGGTCGGGTACTGTAATCTGCACAACATAAAGAAGTGCAGGTGTAACATCAGTACAACCGATCCCATGTACTTAGTAAGTGCCGATCCTAACCTCAGCGAAGTAGTGACGAGGCTAGGACACGACAAATAATAAACACCTGTGCAATTCAATAATATATATAATAGGAATAACGGCAGGAAAATGTCCAGTTAGGTGTAAAACGAGGGATAACATGCTGGGGACAAGGGGTAAACAATTACTGAATCACAGAACGAAGCAACAGTCTAAGTATCAAAAATAGCACAGAAAGTAAATACATAGACAAACAAGTACACGGCATCACCCATCGTGCTTTACTCTCATTCTCTCCAAACTAAGTGCACGACATCACCCTTCGTGCTTTTACTCTTATTTTCACCAAAAAAAGTAAATAAATAAATGAATACACGACATCACCCTTCGTACTTTTACTCTCATCATCACAATGCAATGAATAAATAAAATGACACGACATTATCCTTCGTGCTTTTAAATATTAAATCATGACACGACATCACCCTTCGTGCTTTACACTCTCATCCTCACAATGCAACAAATAAATACACGGCATCACCCTTCGTGCTTTACACTCTTCCTCACCCAAACAATATCAAGAACAACAGTTTGGAAAGGAAAAATTCAATAACATGTATCATAATAACAACATCCCGGCAAGGGAACCACAGTAGAAACAAATACCGTCCCGGCAAGGGACACAGCTATAACCAATCTCGCTCAAGTGTAA
>ML293571.1:29172-87702 GCA_005239495.1 Nicotiana undulata | reverse complement strand
CAATTTTAACTCAAAATCATGAATTTAAGGGTGGGATTTAAGATTAGGAACGCCGAAATTAACCTATGGTTGTAGAAAATCACATACCTCGATTACCCACGTGAAAATCCTCTCAAAGATCGCCCCTCCCGAGCTCCCACAACTCAAAAATGGTGAAATAACATAACCCTCGGATTCTTAGAATATGAACAGGGATTTCCGCACCTGCGGTCCCTTTAACTGCACCTGCGGTACCGTACCTGCGGAAATATCATCGCAGTTGCGGTATTTCATTTAAAACCCTTGGGATCGCACTTGCGGCTGGTTGGTCGTTGGTGCGGCTCCGCGCCTGCGAAAACCCAATCGCAGGTGCGGGATTCACTTAGGCTGGACAGGGGTCGCGCCTGCGGGTCTTTTGTCGCTGGTGCGGCTCCGCACCTGCGGAAGTTCCTTCGCACCTGCGGACCCTGGGAAGACTCCTCACCCTTCGCACCTGCGGCTAGGGGTTCGCTCCTGCGAGCTCGCACCTGCGGAGATTCCATCGCAGGTGCGGAACACCAGAAGAGGATCTGGTTCAGCTGCTTGCAAAGTCCCAAAACTCTCCGTTAAACATCCGAATCGACTCCGAGGCCCCCGGGACCTCAACCAAAACCACCAACTAACCCAAATACCTCATTCCAACTTAGTCGAGCCTTAACAATACGTCCCCTAACCTCAAAATATCCAAAAATGCATAGATTCAAGCCTAGGAACTTAGGAATTTTCAAGAATTCACTTCCGACGCCGAACCACGTCTAAACTCGTCTGAATGACCTCAAATTTTGCACACAGGTCATAAATGACATTCCGGACGTGCTATCGCTTTCGAAATTCCATTCTGAGTCCGATATCAAAATCTCACCTATCGGCCGAAATTGCCGAAATTCTAACTTTCGCCAATTCAAGCCCTAAATCTATGTCTGGCCTCAAAAACATATTCCGAACACGCTCCCAACCCCGAAATCACTCAACGGAGCTGACGGAGTCGACGGATTTCCATTCCAGATCTTTCTTCACACAGCTCCCGCTCCGACCCAATTTCTAAGGTCAAAGCTCACCTTAAAGGACTATATGTCCAAAAACACTCCAATTTTCATCACTCAACGCTCCGACTCATTTCATTAACCTAATAAGACAAGGGAGGAACATTTATCAGGGGATCGGGGCGCTAACTCTTCAAAACGACCGGCCAGGTCGTTACACAGAAGTTGGTTACTGGGTTTTGCATATTGCTTGGGATAGCTTGGTGGGGTAGAAATCCAAGAAGCAGCCTGTGGTGTCACTCTCTTCTACTGAAGCTGAAAATCGATCCATGAGCAAGGAAGTTGCTTGGTTGTCTCGATTGTTGGATGATTTTGGCATTACTGTTCCTGCCCCTGTTCCTTTACTTTGTGACATCTAAGAAGCACTCCACATTTCCAGGAATCATGTCTTTCATGAGCGGACAAAATATATTGAGTTGGACTACCATTTTGTTCGGAGCAAGCTTGGTGATGGGTTCATTAGTTTAGCTCATACGGCTAGTGCCTCTCAAGATGCTATTGTCCTCCTAAAGTGCTTCCCGGACATGCTCATCATCTCCACATACGCAAGTTGAGGGTTCCGTCACCCTCCAACTTGAGGGGAGCTATTGGACTAGTCCTAGTAGATAGTGGTTGACGGAGGCCCACTTTGTATTTATTTGTATCGTAATCTATAGTGTAGGTAGTGTAGTTAGTTCTTGGGCTTAGTTCTATTCTATATTTCTATATTTGGGAACCAAACACATCCATTAGAACTTAATTTCACCTTGTTGTATTATTATTTTAATTTGATATTTATTTTGATTATTACTTAAATATAATTGTGTCGTATTTTAAATCTATAGTTACGTAACGGCGAAAAGTGTCACTTTAGTTATCGACTGATTTGGTGTGGTCGCATAATTACCTTATCTTTTTTTTTTTTACATCTTATCATTCTTATTATTAAATAAATATATTATATTATGTATCATTTCTTTTATATAATAATTCTACTTTGTACTTTACTTTTTTTTAAATATTATTGCAGGTTTATTTTTCACATTGCTAGTGCGTGATATTATGAAACGACAGAAAATAATACAATTTATCCAAACGTTTGTATTCATAAAAAAATATAATATAATATAATGCAACATGATACATCATGAGACGAAGGTAACAACTATCCAACAAGGTGAAACTAAGTTCTAACAGATGTGCTTAGTTCCCAAATGCCTCTATCCTTGTTTGTATTACTGGCTAGAATAATGACAATATATGTCATTTTGGAGAAAGGGGTTGTGTCAAATCAGGGGCGAAGCTATATATTTATCTTAAAAATTCATTGAATATATTATAAATCATTAATTTTGAACCTAGTGACATAAAAGAAGTAGAATCTCAAACCCACAAGCTTTAACTTTTAGCTGCGCCTTTGTGGAATAAACTGATTGAGTTTTTGGAAATTTCGTTTTCCATTGGTGATGGCATATATAGATAAAACACTACTACAAAAGGGAAAATTTACGACCGTCAAATCGAGCTTTTCCGACAGATTACCGACAAAAAAGGTCTGTCGTAAAACAGATGTTGGCAAATAATTTGCGATCGAATCAGTCGAATTTTTTTGATGAATTTGGTCGCAAATTGAAAAATAAGGACGCGCTTAAATATAAGGGATTTGCGGCTGAATTGGTCGGTAAATTTCCGCCGAAGAGAGAGAGAGTGATATGTCGCCGGACACCGTGCTGCCTGGGGGAGGGGGTTTCCAGCGAGGAGAGAAAGAAAGAGAGAGAATGAAGAAAAGAGATAAAGAAAAAGGAAAGGGGCCGGTGGGTTTTAAAAACTATTTGCGACTGAATCATTCAAAAATTTGAAAAAATAAAAAAGTTCAACTGATTCGGTCGCAAATGTGGTCAACGAAGTCAGACCTCGTTTTAATAAATTTTTGCGATCGAATCGGTCGCAACTTTTTTGTTTTTTTATTTTTTCGACCGAATCAGTCGTAAATTCATTTGTGACTGAGTCTATTTTTTTTTCCTAACTGAATCGGTCGCAAATGAGACCAACAAAGTCAGACCTCGTTTTAATGATTATTTGCGACTGATGTGTGGTCATAATTATATTTTTAGTGCATTATTTACCTTATATTTAGGTGCTTTAATGCTATACTATACTATATTTGTTCTTAATAGAGTTTATTTTATATGTAGGTACGTTAAAGACGAAATTGGGAGCAAAGTAGAGATTTTACGTGTATTTTATGCATTGCAAGAATGGTTCATGATTATTTAATGATGAACCAATGATTGAAAACAAATAATTGAAGACAAAAGCAATAAAGGAAACAAGGCAAATCTTCAAACGAAATCAGAATTGTAAACAAAGCAGCAAAGCAACTCAATTAGAAAGCAGCAACGTTAGGCGATGCGAGATTCATTGCTCGCGATAGAGCTGGCGGCACGATACTCATGCCGCGTGACGCGCGGTCTGTTGCGAGGGTGTTCCGGGTTTCTGGCATATTTTGTCTCCTATTGGATTTTGGACCTTGTTATTTCATTCAGGTCTTTTCCTTACACATATAAATAGTCATTAAGCACCAATTTTGAGGAGAGAGGGAGATCAGAAAAATTAGACCTAGGATTCGACCTAAGGAGGCAAGAACACACTAGGAGCAAAGCGGAGAATTCTTCTACGAGTTTTTCACTTTAGTTTTCCTATTTTCATTATTAGTTATGAATCCTAGTATTGTAGTTATGCATACTATTATGAATAACTAATATGTTATCTAGGGTTTTGATGGAACCTATCGGAAGTTGATTTTCTTGTTACGCTGATATAGATTTGCCGTAGTACTTTCTCTATTTGTTCAACTACGTTATTATTGTGGTTGGTCGAAGAGCTCTCAATCGACTGTGCCTATGTGGTGTGTATTACTCGGGAGAGAGTGCATATTTAGGTCGTTGTTGAACAACATCACTCCTAACGTATATGGGGGATCAATACGGAGGGTTTAAAGGTGGGATTAGGGATAACAAAACTTGGTGCGATCTAAGTGAGTTGTACAATGCCAGCTAGCGTAATTCAGGAGAATATGCCTAGTAAATTGTGGTAGTTACTCGGGAGAGAATTACGACACGCAAAGCGCTCATGATCGGTAGAGAGGACTTAGGAAAATTTATAGGAAATGTAGTGAAAAGGATTCCGACAATAGGGGAAATCATAACTCTAGACCTCCTTAATCTTGTCTCCAATCCTTATCCTCGTTAATTGATAGTTTTACTGCTTTTTAGTATTTGTTAGTTAATTAGATAGAAATAGATATTATAATATTTATAATTAGGAAATTGTTTGGACCTGTGTTTTTTAGTGATATTGAACACTTGTAGCTAAGCCTTAGTTCTCTGTGGGATTTGACTCCGGACTTGTAAACCGGATTATATTTGCAACGACCGCTTAGTCTTTTTTATAAGGCGTAGTTGGGCGTGATAAAATTTTAGCACCATTGCCGGGGAACTAACAGTGTAGCTGTAGGTGTACATATTTCTAGATTTCAAGTTTGAACTATTTTTTATTTTATTTTATTTGTATTTGAATTTTTTTAATTTTTTTTGTTTTACTTGTTGATTTGAGAACATGGCATCTTGGAATTATGATACTTTTGATGTTGGTAATTCTACTATTGATCTTCCTAATGCTTATTATGGAGAGAACCTATCACGGCCCGAATTACCCTCCAAACGGTCTCGTGACGGCACCTAGTCCATACGAATAGGTAAGCCTAATATTTGCGAAAAATAAGACAAAACAATAATAGAAGCAGTAAAGAAGAAGTAATACCGTAAAACTTAGCCGCTCGGCAATTTACAGCTTTTACTTTCCCAAAACCCGGAACGTCACAAAGTCACAAACTCTGAACTACTGTAGCTCTATACAAAAGAATAAGGAAAAATGTATCTCTCTATATATATTATGTATCTATACTAGAGTAGGAAGGGGACTCGTGAGATCCTGCGGACGCGGCAGAATTACCTCGCGGTCTCCTAAGCAGCTGCTATAATGCGCCTAACCACGGTACTGTGTGCTGGCACCTAGATCTGAACATGGGAGAAAATATGCGCAGGAAAGGGCGTGAGTACTCCACATTCGGTACTCAGTAAGTGGCAAGCCTAACCCCAATCCAGTAGTGACGAGGTCAGGTTAAGGCTCTACTGAGTTATTAAAAAAAACAAGTAAGTAATAAGTCTAAACAGTGAAACATAATAAGCAATGATAGCAAAATTTATGGAAACTGAAAGAATTAATAAAAGAAAGAGAGCCCTCAGCTCAACACATCATATATATCTCCACAGTAAGTATGCAATGCAGTACAAGGGGGAAAGCTCCCGGATCTCGGTCCGTAGTCCCAATTTAAATATGCTATGCAGTACAGGGGGAAAGCTCCCGGATCTCAGTCCGTAGTCCCAATTTAAATATGCAATGAAGTACAGGGGGAAAGCTCCCGGATCTCGATCCGTAGTCCCAATTTAAATATGCAATGCAGAAGTATGTCGGGTACGACTTAATTAAACAGTTCAGGAAAAATCAACAGGCAAAAATACAGTAAACTACCTAAGCATGGTGTAAATAGTAGCAAATAAGAGATGATCAAGTAAGGACATGTAGGCATGCTTATTCTTAAGCTAACTACTCAGTTAAGACAAGAAACAATAATATATGAATGAAAATGAGTGATGCCATGGAAGGAAAGGTAAAATTTAGAAACTATGACCCGTGTACGCACTCGTCACCTCACGTACACGGCATTCACGTAACAAAATCAGTATAAAAATGCCTAAGGGGAAGTCCTCAACACAGAGTTAGGCAAGCCACTTACCTCGACTGTGTTACTCAACCCAATACCATGCTTTTTCCACGAGTATCCGACTCCGGGTGGTCCAAATCTAATAAATTCGATTGCATAATGTAAATAACTCTTTAAGGAATCAAAATAGCTAATTAATTCGAAGCTAATACGTGAAATTAGGAAATTCGCCCAAAAACTCCCCGGGCCCACGTCTCGGAATCGGGTAAAAATTATATTTTCCGGACACTCATTCACTCGCGAGTCTAACCATATAAGAATCTCTAAATTCAGATGTCAAAAACCCAATCAAAACCCAATAATTTGGTCTATGAAGTTCATCCCATTTTCCCCATTTTCTATTCAAAATGTTCGAAATTAAAGGTGGGATTCAAGATTGGAATCATGGAATTTGATCTATGTTGGATAGAAATAACTTACCCAAGTTACCCAGGTGTAAAAGTATCCAATAATCGCCCCTCCCGAGCTCTCCAAATTCAAAAATGGTGAAAATAGGCTTTAACCCTCGATTTTGGGTCTTAAAGAATCTGCCCAGATATTGACCTATGCGTTCGCGGGAGGTCAATCGCGAACGCGAAGAGTAAAGGACACGCGCCCAGAAAATGGTCTATGCGAACGCGGTTGGGGCGTGCGGTCACGAACCTCAACTTCCTAACCTTCTGCGAACGCGGTCCCATACCTACGAACGCGAAGGGTAACGACCCAACCCCCCCTGGGACCCCACCTCAAAGCTATGTGGACGCGATCAGGTCCATGCGTTCGCAATGCAGCGTCTGGAAAACCTATGCGAACGCACTCAGCCATCCGCGAACGTGAAGCACTAAAACCCTTAAAGCCTAATATGCCTATGCGTTCGCGACTACATCCACGCGGACGCACAAGAGAAAACCAGAACAGCAAAATCTGATGCATTCTTAAGTCCATATTTAACCCGTTGAGCATCCTAAATACACCCGAGGCCCCCGAGACCTCAACCAAACCTACAAACCAACCCTAATACTTCATTCAAACTTGATCGAGCCTTAAAAACACATCTCATAACAACAAAATCATCAAATATGCATAGATTCAAGCCTAAGAACTTATGAAATTTCTAAAATCCACATTCGATGCCGAAACACGCCAAAACTCATCCGAATGACCTCAAATTTTGCACACAAGTCACTTTCGAAATTCCATTCTGAGTTCGATATCAAAATTTCACCTATCGGTTGAAATCGCCGAAATTCTAACTTTCGCCAATTCAAGTCTAAATCTACAAATGACCTCGAAAACATATTCTGAACACGCTCCTAACAACGAAATCACCCAACGGAGCTAATAGAGTCGACATAATTCCATTCCGGATCCGTCTTCACACAGTTCTAGCTACGGTCCGATTTCTAAAGCTAAAATTCATATTAAAGGACTATGTGTCCACAATCACTCCAAATTTCGCCACTCAAAGCTCCGACAAGTTCCAACAGCATAAATAAACATGGGAGAAGCAACTATTAGGGGTTCGGGGCGCTAACTCTCAAAACGACCGACCGGGTCGTTACATTCTCCCCCTATTAAGAAAATCGTTCGTCCTCGAACGAGTATAGAAACATACTTGGAGCTGTGAAAAGATTAGTGTACTGACTCCTCATATCCTTCTCGGTCTCCCAAGTCGCCTCCTCGACCGGATGACCCCTCCACTGAACCTTTACTGAGGCAATATTCTTCGACCTGAGTTCTGACCTGCCTGTCCAATATAGCCACATGCTCCTCAACATATGATAGATCCTTGTCCAACTGGACTGAGCTGAAATCCAAAACATGAGTCGGATCACCGTGATACTTCTAGAGCATGGAGACGTGGAATACCAGATGAACTCCTGCTAGGTTGGGAGGAAAAGCCAACTCATAAGCAACCTCCCCAACCCGCTACAACACCTCAAAAGGTCCAATGAACCTTGGACTCAGCTTACCCTTCTTCCCGAACCTCATGACGCCCTTCATAGGCGATACCCGAAGCAAAACCTGATCACCCGCCATAAATGCCAAGTCATGAACCTTTCGGTCCACATAACTCTTCTGTCTGGACTGACCTGTGCAAAGTCTCTCTTGAATCACCTTCACCTTGTCTAGGGAATCCTGAACCAAGTATGTACCCAACAATCGGGCCTCGCCCGGATCAAACCATCCTATTGGAGACCTGCACCGCCTACCATATAAAGCCTCATACGACGCTATCTGAATGCTGGACTGGTAGCTGTTATTATAAGCAAACTCTGCAAGAGGCAAGTATCGATCCCATGACCCTCCAAAATCCATCACACAGGCAAAAGCATATCCTCATGAATCTGAATCGTGCGCTTGGACTGCCCGTCTGTATGGGGGTGAAATGTTGTGCTGAGATCTATCTGGGTACCCAACTCACTATGCAAGGTTCTCCAGAAGTGCGAGGTGAACTGAGGACCTCGATCTGATATAATGGACACCGGTACACCGTGCAATCGGACTATCTCCCGAATGTGGATCTGGGCCAACCTCTCAGAAGAATATGTAGGCAACACCGGAATGAAATGGGTTGATTTGATCGGCCAGCACAATCACCCAAATAGCATCATGCTTCCCCAAGGTACGAGGAAGCCCAACCACAAAGTCCATGGTGATCCGCTCTCATTTCCACTCTGGAAGCTTAATCTGCTGAAGTAATCCTCCCGGTCTCTGATGCTCACATTTGACTTGCTGAAAATTGAGACACTTGGCTACAAACTGAGCTATATCCTTCTTCATCCTTCGCCACCAATAGTGCTATCTCAGATCCTGGTACATCTTCGCGGTACCCGGATGAATGGAATACCGCGAACTATGGGCCTCCTCAAGAATCAACTACCAAAGCCCATCTACATGGGGCACACAAATACGACCTTGCATCCTCATCACACCATCGTCACCTATGGTCACATCCCTGTCATCACCCTGCCGAACTCTATCTTGAAGAGCCAAAAGGTTGGGATCATCATACTGGCGCTCCTGAATGCGGTCATAAAGAGAAGATCGAACAACAACACAAGCAAATACCCGGCGAGGCTTAGAAAGATCCAGTCTCACGAACTGACTGGCTAAGGACTGAACATCCAAGGCTAAGGGCCTCTCATCTGCACGAAGATATGCCAAACTACCCAAACTCTTCGTCCGGCGAATCAAGGCGTCAGCCACCATATTGGCCTTCCCTGGGTGGTATAATATAGTGATGTCATAATCCTTGAGTAACTCCCACCACCTACGCTGGCGCAAATTGAGATCCTTCTGCCTGAAAATGTGCTGCAAACTCCGGTGATCCGTGTATATCTCACAGGGAACACCATATAAATAGTGACGCCATATCTTCAGGGCGTGAACAATCGCTGCCAACTCGAGATCATGAACAAGGTAGTTTTTCTCATGCACCTTCAACTTCCTGTACGCGTAGGCAATCACCCTACCGTCCTGCATCAACACCGCTCCCATGCCAATCCTCGAAGCATCACAGTAGACTGTATAGGACCAGGAGCCGGTGGGTAATACTAACACTGGAGCTGTAGTCAGGGCTGTCTTGAGCTTCTAGAATCTCTCCTCACACTCCTCAGTCCATATAAAAGGGGCACCCTTCTGGGTCAGTCTGGTCATGGGCGCTGCAATGGATGAAAATTCTTCCACAAAACGGCGATAATACCCAGCCAAACTGAGGAAACTGCGGATCTTAGTAGCTGAAGACGGTCTGGTCCAACTCTGCACCACCTCCACCTTCTTCGGATCTACCTTGATCCCATCCGAAGACACCACATGGCCTAGGAATGCCACAAAATCAAGCCAAAATTCACACTTAGAAAATTTGGCATACAACTTCTTCTCCCTCAATGTCTGAAGCACGGTCCTCAAATGCTGCTCATGGTCCTCATGGGACCGAGAATATACCAGAATGTCATCAATGAACATGATGACGAAAGTACCAAGATACGGCCGAAATACGCTGTGCATCAGGTGCATGAAGGCTGCTGGGGCATTGGTCAGCCCAAATGACATAACAAGGAACTCATAGTGGCCATATCTGGTCCTGAAAGCAGTCTTTGGGATGTCCGGCCCCCGAATCTTCAACTGATGATAACCCGAAAGCAAATCAATCTTGGAGAACACCCTAACACCCTGTAACTGGTCAAACAGCTCATCACTGCGGGGCAATGGGTACCTGTTCTTCACTGTCACCCTATTTAGCTGCTAGTAGTCAATACACATACGCATCGACCCATCCTTTTTCTTCACAAATAACACCGGAGAACCCCAAGGTGATACACGGGGCATGATGAAACCCTTGTCAAGCAACTCTTGCAACTGCTCCTTCAACTCCTTCAACTCAGGAGGAGCCATGCGATAGGGAGGAATGGAAATGGGCTGAGTGTCTGGAAATAAGTCAATGCCGAAATCAATATCTCTGTCGGGCGTCATACCCGGAAGATCAGCTGAAAAAACATCAGGATAGTCCCTAACAACGGGAACTAACTCAACTGTAGGGGTCTCAGCACTCACATCTCTCACATAAGCCAAATATGTATCACATCCCTTTTCAACCATCTGCTGAGCCTTAAGAAAAGAAATGACTCGGCGGGGAGTATACTCTAAGGAACCTCTCCACTCTAACCTCGGTAGTCCTAGCATAGCCAGTGTCACGGTCTTGGCGTGACAATCAAGAATAACATAGTAGGGAGACAGCCAATCCATACCCAAAATAACGTCAAAATTAACCATGCTGAGTAGTAGTAAGTCAGCCCTGGTCTCAAAACCACTAATAACAATCAAGCACGACCGATATACACGGTCCACACTAAGGGAATCTCCCACAGGAGTAGAAACATATACGGGGTAACTCAAAGAATCCCGAGATATCCCCAAATATGAAGCAAAGTAAGAAGATACATATGAGCACGTAGAACCTGGGTCAAATAATACCGATGCATCCCTATGACAAACGGGGACGATACCTGTAATGACTAAATCTGAAGCAACGGCCTCTGCACGGGCAGGAAGAGCATAATATCTAACTTGGCCTCCCCCTCTAGGGCGACCTCGACCTCCCCGACCTCCACCTCGAGCTGTATGAGAAGGTGGGGTAGCAGCTGAGGCTGGAAGAATAATTGGAGGACCCGGTGGAGCACGTGGAGTTTGATAAGACTGAGATGGTGCACCCCTCCTAGCCCTGGGGCAATCTCTGATCACATGGCAAGGGTAACCACATAAAAAACAACCCCTCGGAGGACGTGGCGACTGCTGCTGACTCTGAACTGCCCTGCTGGACTGGCCAGTGATAGCACCTCGAGCATGAGGCACATGAGATACTGGTGGTGCATAATAAGGCTCCTGAGGTCGAGGAGGAGCTGGAATACCACTGGCTGCTGGAAGAGCTGAATGAATGGGGAGACTCACAAAACCCCTACCATATTGTGCTGCAGGTGCACGAACTCCTGAAAAGTGACCAGTCTCTCGAGACCTCCTGGCCTCTCTCTCCTCCCTTTCCCGGGCTAACATACTCTCAATCCTCCGGGAAATACTCACGGCCTGCTGGTAAGTGATATCTGTCTCCAGCTCTCTGTCCATGCTAGTACGAATACTGGGGTGGAGTCCCTCAATAAAGAGTCGAACCCTCTCTCTGACAGTGACAACCAAAGCTGGTGCATGACGAGCCAAATCGCTGTAACGGACTGCATACTCTGACACAGTCATGGTACCCTGGCGTAGCTTCTCAAACTCTGCACGCCAAGCATCCCTGAGGCTCTGAGGAACAAACTCAAGTAAAAATATCTCGGAGAACTGAGCCCAAGTAAGTGAATTTGCCTCGTCCGGACTACTCAGTTCAAAAGCACGCCACCACTGATAAGCTGCTTCCCTCAGCTACAAAGCAGTTAAAGAAACCCCACTCGTCTCTACACTACCCATTCTGCGGAGAATACAATGAGACTCCTCAAGAAATCCCAGAGCGTCATCTGAAGCTAATCCGCTGAACTCAGGTGGGTGGTACTTCTTGTACCTCTCAAGTCGGAGTTGCTCTGCCTCTGGTACAACTACCCTAGCCTCACGCTGAGCTGGAGCTGCTGGGGGCATAGGAATGTACTCTGGAACCTGCCCAATATGAACCCTTTGCTCAGGAGTACGGGTTGCGGGAATCTGTGTCCCTCCCTCGGCCTGGGATGTAGCTGGAGCTATCGGAAGTAGTCCTGCCTGAGACAGAGTACTGAATGCAGTCAAGAACTGAGCCAATGTCTCCTGGAGGGCTGGAGTAATAGTAGGGACCTCCTGTGCCCCAATGTGGCTGCTGGGGGATCCTCTGCCTCTGCTCTAGCCGGTGCTTGGGCTGCATCGCGTGCTCGTCATCTGCGCGACCCCTGCCTCTGGTGGCTCTGACTGGGGGCTCGGGTGCCTGATCATCAGTACATCCAGTACGAGTACGAACCATCTGTAAGCAAGAATATAGTAGAGTTTAAGAATTTGATGACAGTAACTAGCACGACAAGGAATTCCATAGAATTTGATTGTTCTTAACAGTTACATAGCCTCTCGAGGATAGATACGGATGTCTCCGCACCGATCCGCGAGACTCTAATAAATCGGTTTGTGACTTGTGACTCCTATGAACCTAGACGTTCTAATACCAACTTGTCACGAACCGAATTACCCTCCAAACGGTCTCGTGACGGCACCTAGTCCCTACGACTACGTAAGCCTAATGTTTGCGGAAAATAAGACAAAACAATAATAGAAGCAAAAAAGAAGAAGTAATACTATAAAACTTAGCCGCTCGGCAATTTACAGCTTTTACTTTCCCAAAACCCGGAACGTCACAAAGTCACAAACTCTAAACTACTGTAGCTCTATACAAAGGAATAAGGAAAAATGTATCTCTATATATATCTTCTGTATCTATACTAGAGTAGGAAGGGGACTCGTGAGATCCTGCGGACGCGGCAGAATTACCTCGCGGTCTCCTAAGCAGCTGCTATAACGCGCCTAACCACGGTACTGTGTGCCGATACCTGGATCTGCACATGGGGAAAAAACATGCGCATAAAAGGGGGTGAGTACTCCACATTTGGTACTCAGTAAGTGGCAAGCCTAACCCCAGTCAAGTAGTGACTAGGTCAGGTTAAGGCTCTACTGAGTTTTAAAAAAAAAACAAGTAAGTTATAAGTCTAAACAGTGAAACATAATAAGCAATGATACCAGAATTTATGGAAACTGAAAGAATTAATAAAAGAAAGAGAGCCCTCGGCTCAACACATCATATATATCTCCACAGTAAGTATGCAATGCAATACAAGGGGGAAAGCTCCCGGATCTCGGTCCGTAGTCCCAATTTAAATATGCTATGCAGTACAGGGGGAAAGCTCCCGAATCTCAGTCCGTAGTCCCAATTTAAGTATGCAATGCAGTACAGGGAGAAAGCTCCCGGATCTCGATCCGTAGTCCCAATTTAAATATGCTATGCAGTACAGGGGGAAAGCTCCCGAATCTCAGTCCGTAGTCCCAATTTAAGTATGCAATGCAGTACAGGGAGAAAGCTCCCGGATCTCAATCCGTAGTCCCAATTTAAATATGCAATGTAGAAGTATGTCGGGTACGACTTAATTAAACAATTTAGGAAAAATCAACAGGC
The DNA here is from genome assembly GCA_005239495.1 of Nicotiana undulata. Classification (NCBI taxonomy): domain Eukaryota; kingdom Viridiplantae; phylum Streptophyta; class Magnoliopsida; order Solanales; family Solanaceae; genus Nicotiana; species Nicotiana undulata. Next base: position 74,162 of record ML293571.1, on the reverse strand, counting down.
AAAAATACAGTAAACTACCTAAACATGGTGTAACTAGTAGCAAATAAGAGATGATCAAGTAAGGACAAGTAGGCATGCTTATTCTTAAGCTAACTACTCAGTTAAGACAAGGAACAGTAATATAGGAATGAAAATGAGTGATGCCATGGAAGGAAAGGTAAAATTTAGAGACTATGACCCGTGTACGCACTCGTCACCTCACGTACACGGCGTTCACGTAACAAAATCAGTATAAAAATGCGTAAGGGTAAGTCCCCAACACAGATTTAGGCAAGCCACTTACCTCGACTGCGCTACTCAACCCAATACCAAACTTTTGCCACGAGTATCCATCTCCGGGTGGCCCAAATCTAATAAATTCGATTGCATAATGTAAATAACACTTTAAGGAATCAAAATAGCTAATTAATTCGAAGCTAATACGCGAAATTAGGAAATTCGCCCAAAAAGTCCCCTGGGCCCACGTCTCGGAATCGGGTAAAATTTATATTTTTCGGACACTCATTTACTCGCGAGTCTAACCATATAAGAATATCTAAATTCGGAGGTCAAAAACCCAATGAAAACCCAATAATTTGGTCTATGAAGTTCGTCCCATTTTTCCCATTTTCTACTCAATATGTTCGAAATTAAAGGTGGGATTCAAGATTGAAATCATGGAATTTGATCTATGATGGATAGAAATCACTTACCCAAGTTACCCAGGTGTAAAAGTCTCCAAGAATCTCCCCTCCCGACCTCTCCAAATTCAAAAATGGTGAAAATAGGCTTTAACCCTCGATTTTGGGTCTTAAAGAATCTGCCCAGATATTGACCTATTCGTTCGTGGGAGGTCAATCGCGAACGCGAACCTCAACTTCCTAACCCTCTGCGAACGCGGTCCCATACCTGCGAACGCGAAGGGTAATGACCCAACCCCCCTTAAGACCCTAGATCAAAGCTATGCGAACGCGATCAGGTCCATGCATTCGCAATGCAGCGTCTGGAAAACCTATGCGAAACTCATCCATTCGCGAACGCGAAGCACTAAAACCCCTGAAGCCTAATATGCCTATGCTTTCGCGACTACACCCACGCGAACGCACAAGAGAAAATGAGAACAACAAAATCTGATGCATCCTTAAGTCCAAATTTAACCAGTTGAGCATCCGAAATACACCCGAGCTCCCCGGGACCTCAACCAAACCTACCAACCAACCCTAATACTTCATTCAAACTTGGTCGAGCCTTAAAAACACATCTCATAACACCAAAATCATCAAATATGCATAGATTCAAGCCTAAGAACTTATGAAATTTCTAAAATCCACATTCGATGCTGAAACGCATCAAAACGCATCCGAATGACCTCAAATTTTGCACACAGGTCATAAATGGAATTATGGACCTGTTGTCACTTTTGGAATTCCATTACGAGTCCGATATCAAAATTTCACCTATCGGTCGAAATTGCCAAAATTCTAAGTTTCGCCAATTCAAGCCTAAATCTACAGCTGACCTCGAAAACATATTCTGAATATTTTCCTAACCCCGAAATCACCCAACGGAACTAACGGAGTCGACGGAATTCCATTCCGGATCCGTATTCACACAGTTCTAGCTACGGTCCAACTTCTAAAGCTAAAATTCACATTAAAGGACTATGTGGCCACAATCAATCGAAATTTCGCCACTCAAAGCTACGACAAGTTCCAGCAACATAAATAAACATGGGAGAAGCAGTTATTATGGGTTCGGGGTGCTAAATCTCAAAATGACCGACCAGGTCGTTACAGAACCACATATGGCAAAATTATCAAAATATTCTCGAGAGCGAGTTATATGCACCAACTCAATCTTATGTGTGGAATGTGTGTGATATGTGTGGTGGTCAAGATGATCACTTTCATGGTTGTGCTTATATATATTTTCTTCCCCTAATCTCTTACTATGATGGTTTTACTTTGTATGGTGAAGTTAATAGGAACAAAGAACCTAGAGAGGCTGACATAGAGGAGATCAAAGATATGTTAAAGCTGACCAACGATATGTTAGAGTGCCTTGTGGAACAAAATAGTAAAAGGCAGCTGCAGATAGAAAGGCAAGAGGAAACTATTCACAACTTGAAAGTACAAGTGAGTCAACTGGTTGGAGATTTTAATGCTTAACAAGACAATATTGTGAATAGTATCCAAGAAGAGCGTGAATTAGATACAGAAAATGAGGTGATAGTGGAGAAGGCCAGAGTAGAATACCAACATCAATCGAACTAGATTTTGAGGATGTCGATGTTGTAGAAGAGATACTAGAGTCAACCAAGGATATTGAGGATACATATTTAGTTGACTCTAGTGTCATTGGAATTAAGGATGTTGACAATCCCAATGTTTATGTAGTTGAGCGCATTGGTCCACGCTCCAAGCATTTTTTTCACATTGTGTTTGGATGATGATATGGAAATAGAGTCGTCCGAGCCACTTGAGGAGTCAAGGGATGAGGAACAAGGTGCCTATATTCTGAAATTTGTCTTGCCAGAAAATCAGAATTACACACCTCATGTAAAGGCCAAGAAGTGCAGAATGCTACATTGTTGCTTAGGCCAGTTAGATTTGTCCCTCCACCCCTGGAGCATAGCCGAAAACTTGATATCAAATTGGGGGTTCAATTCATAAACTTGAGATGGGGGCAAAAAGCAATTTATGTCGTGCCACGATTAAATCAAGCGCTTGTTGGGAGGCAACCCAACTTTATTTTTTTTATTATTTATTGTTGTATTATTCTTGTAGTGTCGATTTTTGATTTTTTTAGGAGCATGGAAAGCAAAGTTATTGGAAGGATGCAACACCAAACTACATGATTGGAATTAAGTGTGAGGTACCCGCACGAAGGACCAGGCCTGGGAGAAGTTTGAGTACCCCATGAGCTGCTAGTGCTTCGGCCTTTGGCCTACTAGAGAGTTTCTTTTACCCTTTGTATTTATGGGTGTGCATTGGGGACAATGCACAATTTTAAGTGTGGTGTGAGAAGATTTTCTAGGTGACTTTCTATGCTATTTTAGTTGTGTTAGTTTAATGGAATATTTTTTTTAAAGAATAATAGAAAAGATTGAACTTTTCCCGACGATGGAACTATTAGACAATTTTCTTGAGGGATTAAAGTCTAACCAAAAACACACCAAAAACAAATCCAAAAATATTTCTTTTATTTTTGTAGGTAGTAATAATTCCGTGTGATTTTTCTTTGTGCCTAGGTTCTTTTCCATAGGGATGTAGTTTGAACCAGGTCATAGCTTTTATTTTATTTTTAGAGTAGAATAGGATTTAGGGGAAAAAAGAAGGAAGATGAGATTCCTAGGCGCCCTTGACTTGTTTGATAGTAGCATATTTAGGCTTTGGCATGCGTAGTATCTTCCCTATGTGCTAAAAGTGCTTATGATGCCTTGGTTATTTGGATATCATATTTTGTGACGCATATGTCTCATTTTCTTGGCTCATGTTTACTTGTGGTTAATGCTTAATATTTTGTGGCTCCGTGAATACTTGCATTTGTTGAGAGTCGGAATGTGACCGTCCTTAGTGAGTCATGTGCCATGTATGATGAGGTTTTTTTTTGTGTAGTCCATGTTTTTGTGATTGAGTCTAGAACTTGCCCGGTATGTAAGTTGAAGCGAAATTTTAGATGATGCTCAGTTTGAGAAATGATTTTAGGCTTTCTTTGATCTTGCCGAGCTTATTTTTTACCATAAATAAAATTTATCCCTAGTACCACTTTTGATCCTATAGACTTTTATTTGGCACCCAGATTACGAGCCTATACCCTTTTTGTTTTTAATTGACATTGTTTTGATCCTTTTACCTCTTAAAGCTACTTTAATAGTGAAATGAGCTCCAAAAGAAGTAAGAAGAGACTAAGTGTGGGGTGACTTTTGAGTGAAACCAATGAAAGGAAGCACGGTGCACTTGTTTTGTAAAATAATATACCACCAGCGGAAATTGAAAAAACAATTTTGTTGAAAAAAAGAGAGAAAAATCTAAAAAAGAAGAAGAAAAAAATGGAGATGAATAAATTGTTTTCTTGTTCTTGTTAGTAGGTATGAATTAAAGTAGTGCTTAAAGAAGAAGGGAACGTTTTTGGGGATAATATTGTTTGTGAAATTGAAGTGGTGTTGAAGAAAATGCGCTTAAAGTTTATCATGTGATGTGTTAAAGTGCTTAGGAGGGTGAACCACTATTCCTAAATATATCTTACCCGTCCCTTAGCCTACATTACAACCATGAAAAAGTACTAATTGATTTTAGATCGAGTGAGCCTACATTAGTAAAGATTTACATTAAAGGCAAACCTATGGTGCCAATTGCATTCATGTGACTTTTTTTGTGAGAGCGAGAGATTTTATTTGATATTTATATGAGTCCTTAAAATATATTTGAGAATTTGATTTAAGTGTGTGGATTCAACTTACTCTTTTGTTCTTGTTGTGGGGGCACATGGTTTCTCGAGGGATAGGTAATGTTATTAGAATTCTCTAGGATGTTGGGTGTTCCAGCCATGAGTGCATTGTGACTTTTGAGTCGGTTTTTGAGGCTAGGATTGTTACGAGCATGTTGTAGTTGTTGTGAATGTTTTGAAGTATGGCATACGAAAAGAGAAGTGTATGAGATTGTATATGCTAAAGTTTAATTGTTGCTATCAACTATAGTCATGGGGATAGTGTGCTTCAAAAGTGTTAAATATGTTAAGTGCTCAAGGATAGTGTAAATTGTTAGTTGAATCGAGGACGAGCAACGTTTAAGCGTGGGGTAGTGATGTTTGGTTATAATTACATATTTTTAGTGCATTACTTACCTTACATTTAGGCACTTTAATGCTAAACTATACTATTTTTGTGCTTAATTGATAGCGTGCTTCAAAAATGTTAAGTATGTCAAGTGCTCAAGGATAGTGTAAATTGTTAGTTGACTCGAGGACGAGCAACGTTTAAGTGTGGGGTAGTGATGTTTGACTGTAATTACATATTTTTTGTGCATTACTTACCTTACATTTAGGTGATTTAATGCTAAACTATACTATTTTTGTGCTTAATTGATAGCGTGCTTCAAAAATGTTAAGTATGTCAAGTGCTCAAGGATAGTGTAAATTGTTAGTTGACTCGAGGACGAGCAACGTTTAAGTGTGGGGTAGTGATGTTTGACTGTAATTACATATTTTTTGTGCATTACTTACCTTACATTTAGGTGATTTAATGCTAAACTATACTATTTTTGTGCTTAATTGATAGCGTGCTTCAAAAATGTTAAGTATGTCAATTGCTCAAGGATAGTGTAAATTGTTAGTTGACTCGAGGACGAGCAACGTTTAAGTGTGGGGTAGTGATGTTTGACTGTAATTACATATTTTTTGTGCATTACTTACCTTACATTTAGGTGATTTAATGCTAAACTATACTATATTTGTGCTTAATTGAGTCTATTTTATGTGTAGGTACGTTAAAGATGAAATTGGGAGCAAAGTAGATATTTTATGTGTATTATATGCACTACAAAAAAATGGCTCGTGATTATTTGATGATGAAATAATGATTGAAGACAAATAGTTGAAGACAAAAGCAAAAGTAGACAAAAAAACAAAAAAGGAAACAAGGCAAACCTTCAAACGAAATCAGAATTGTAAACAAAGTAGCAAAGCAACTCAATTGGAAAGCAGCAACGTTAGGCGACGCGAGATTCACTGCTTGCGATAGAGCAGGCGGCACGAGACTCATGGGTGAAAGTACAAGAGGGGGTGAATTATTGGTTAATTAAAATTTAGCCGACTAACACAAGTATTAGTTGTCTAATCACAGAACATAATGAAAGTAAGCAGTAAAGAGAAATAAATAAACACACATCGATTTATACTGGTTTAGTACCGTTGTGGTACTTACATCCAGTTTCCCTTGGGTCACAAGGGTTACCTTAAGATTTTTGAACAAAGTTACAGTATAGATGGTTTTATCGCATTCACCATCAACGTACAATATCAACACTTGATTTCTAATTAGTTGAAACAACTTTCTTTTGTACTCTAGATCTCTCTATCTTTTAAGACACTGATAACTAAGAATTACAGTGTTTGAACTAAGAAGTAGACAAACTTGGAATACAATGTGTGTAATTGCACGATCTTCTTCTTGAACAATCAAACTTCTTACAAGAGAGAATAGAGCCGTTTAATCTTCAGCAAAATCAGAGGCACAAGATATTTGATAGAGGGATTTGACCCAAGGGGTGCCTCTTCGAATCTTGCTCTTTGAAGAGCCCAGATTCGATTGTGACCTTCCTTGTCACAACTTGATTTAAGGATTCGTTTATGCCTGGAGTGTTTGATTCACGATTGCTGACAATCTTCTTAATTGGAGAATCTATGATTGCAATCTAAGTTCCCTTGATTGAGGACGAGTCAATCTGCTTCCCTTGATTATAGTAACAACATCTTCATTCTTTCCTTACTTGCTATTTCGAATCCAGTAGCAATCTTGCTGAGCATCTCCATTATTTCCTTTTTGTTTGTCCTGCAAATATATAGAATAAGATATTATTGTCATCATTGAAACTTAACCTTAAACCTATCAATCTCCCCCTTTTTGATGATGACAATCAAGAAGGAGTAAACAAAGTAATTTAAGATACTTTCCTTTTGGGGGTTGCTCCCCCTGAGTTGTTACTTCCCCTGAGAGTATGCTGTTCCATTTTTGTTGTGCACATATCTCCCCCTGAGTGCTTATTCACATTTTCTCCCCCTTTTATATTAATCAAAAAGGAAAGAGAAGCACACTGAGCAATATAGAATATAATGAGCATTCTAATAAGGTGGTTAGAGCAGCAGAGCCTTCGGCAGGGGCTTAAGTTAGTACAGATCCAAAAAATATTGTCTAAAAGCAACCATCACAAAAAACAAAAAAAAGGTTGTTTGTCATAACAACACAACTAGAGATAATTAATTGCGTCCCAAAAAGTATTTGAGGGTGTTGATCACTTTGGTGCATAAGGAGTCACATGAGTTCTCAACATCCTTGACGATCTCGTCCATCTTCTCAGTTCATGGAATTGAAGACCCTGGTTCTTTGTCTCCTTGTAGCTCCTATGTCTATCCGAAGCTCGGCCACATATGAACATGTCTCCTTAGTAACATCCCTGATCTTATCTACCTGTTCTTTCACCTCCACAAGCAGTAACTTGACTCCATCAAGGTAGTGTTGAAAATTTTGGAGGTTCTGAGAGGTAGTCGACTGAGAGACTGGTTGATCAGTTTGGACATCATTTGGAGCTGAAACACTTTCAACCTTATAGCAAAAGCAGTCTTATCATAAGTACTAGAGATGTGCTTGCGCGTAAACGGTGTCAAGTCTACTTTCATAACTTCCAGAATATGAGAGATAAGAAGACCATAGGGCAGACACGCAACATAGGAGGAAATATCCCTGATACTCTCAAGCATATATTGACGAATCCACACAAACCAAATAAGACGCTTATTATTAACCAGACAGTAGAGGACAAAGATATCTCTAGTACATAAAGAACCGAGGGACCCATACCTGGAAGGAGAGTGATAGCAATCATGTGGGCCAAGATACGGTGTTTAAACTTAAGATTTTTGGGGCCAATATCAGGGGGTTATCATACATAATTTTGTTTTGCTTCATCATGGGACACTTCAAAGTCTTTGGGTCATGAATTTTTGACAAACACATCATACCCACTAAATTTAACGAAAAAAATCTTTTCAAATTGGTAGGAGTCCAACATAATTCTAGTCCCTAAAACCATAGATTCTAATTCATCCTTATCATTCACAAACAGATTTGCATAAAACATTCTCACAGGTTCTTCATACATAGAATTTCCAAGAGTGTAAACTAAGGGGGAAAGGTGCTGAAAATCGAAAAATTGCAGTCACATCACAATGAACACTAAGAGAAAGACTTAAAGATCATCCATAAGCCATGGATTTTGACTTGTAGGACTCAAACCTTGCCTTTTCATTGGGGCCATAGAATATTAGTTTGTCCTCAGGACCAGATTCCACGTTTCTACCTTGCCCTTCTTGCATGCAGTCTTTTTTGGGGTTTGCTCCAAGGGTCTTTTGCCGGCCTTTTTCTCGCTTAAAGGGTGATTTTAAGATGAAGCACTACTTGTTTAACCAAATAATTAGATTCTCTGCCAAAACTATTTTAAGAAGAACACGATTTTCTGATAACCAAAAGAATATGGAATTGTAAGCAAATTCGTAAATAAGAAAGAAGCAATGATGCGTAAAAAGTAAATATATTCCGATTGTGGTTCGAACGTGTCCTTAAAAGTTATAATTTACACCTTATATAGGGAATTTCTTAATATAACGTTTACTCTTTCAGTGATTGAGCATTAATGACTAATAGTGGCATTAATGTAACGTTACAATGACTAATCGTAACTGTTGCGTGAAGATTATGTAACGTTTGGGTCATTGATTGAAGATCCATGAATCTTCCCTTTATTCCATCTTGATTCATTCTGACCATGTCTCTTCGTCTTCTCAATTAGGTTGAGATTCCCGTATCTGATTACCCCGTGGGTATGCTGTTCCGGCCCTCTTTGTCTCGTACCTCTTCATAAAGTCTCGTCCAGTTGTCATGTTTCCATTGCTCCACATGGATTGCTGAGTCATCATAATTAGTACACGTGTGAAGCTTATTTTTACCAATACAGATAGTCCCCCTACTTACCATTTATTTATCGATTTAATATTTGGTAAGTGGATACTCATTTATGGCGGGAATATTTTTCCGCCGCTTCACTCGTACCATTGCATCCGTCTCTGAATGTAAGTGTCCCTTTCCACTTACATTTAATGCTCGTGCCACGTGGCATTCCCGGATTGTTTTTGCAATTATTCAGCGCCTTTTAGGACTTTTTGCGACTGCATCAGTCACGAAGTGACAACTTCAATTATGACTTTCACATCATTTTTATTTTTATTTTTTGACGGTCGCCTTTGAGTATAAATACCCCTTTTCCTTTCTTTACTTTCACGAAAAACTTCTAACCTTCTTTCTTTATTTGTAAATTCTTCATCTTCGTAAATATCTCTTCTTCAAACCAGCAATGTAAAAATGTCATCATTGTAGATGAACAGGCTCCTTGTTCTGCTCCAGCACGGAGTAGGAGGGGCGGTAGGCTTAGGACCTTAAGTTCTACTCCTTCCAGGGGTTTTTCTTCTTGTTCTTCTCCCCCGCCATCTTCTAGATCTAATATTCCTTCGTCTTCTTCGAGGGCTAGGTTTTCTAGATCTTCATCAAAGAGTAGAGAACACAATGAACCACTTCGTGAGCCGAGAGTCGATTAGATTGTTCCTCCGGGGTTTTATTTCGCCAAGGATAGTCAAGCCATGAGTGAGCAACTTTCTTCAATGTCATCACATGACAGTGCTGACCTTTATCCTACCCAAATAACATAAGGTTTCCTGGCTCTCGTCCGTAGGGATTGTTATTAGAAGCCTGATTTTCCTGTTGTTGTTCCTAACGATAACCAAAGAATAACCTATTACAAGATTGGGTATTCTTATGTCTATACTTATCCCTTCACATTAGGATTCAAGCCTCCCATCGATCCTGTTATCATTGAGTTTTGTCAATTCTTCAAAGTTTGTTTGGGACAAGTTGGTCCTCTTATTTGGCGAGTAGTCGCGTGCTTTAGGTATTTGGCTAATTTGGCTTCCGCACCCTTTACTTTTCATCATCTTATTCACCTCTATTATCCGATGCTGTTCCGCCAAGGAGTGTTTACTCTCACAGATATGAGTAAAATGGTGTTAGTTACTCCAGATGATGACAAAGATAGATGGTGGTAATTCCGGTATGTTGTTGTCCCTACTGCAGGTTTAGTAGGTGAAGCAAATCTCCCATTACCTGGAAGTGGAACTTTGCACGTGAGTACAATTTCTCACTTTCCTTTCCTTTGCTTTTGATGAACTTACAGTACCGTGACTGTTTTGTTTTTTCAGCAACCATGGGAACCGTCGAGAATGTCTCCGATTTCCGTGATTGGGTAGAAAAGCTTTTGTCAATCGCTCCGAAGAGCGTTCGTGGAAGTACCTCTCTTTGAGGTTTGGTTGGAAGGTGAAGACCCACAGTAAGTGAAGTTTTTTTGTTTTTACTTCTTCCCTTTTGAGCATTATCTGATCCCTATCATTTGGTAGGGTTTCCTGCTCGTGGAGTTTCTGCTGCGGCTGTGTCCGCTTCAAAGCTGTCCCTGGCTATGGCCCAGGAGATCATTGTTGGTTCCTCCTCGTCGAAAATAAATCAAGTGGGTCCAGGACCTTAGAGGAGGAAGAAGAACATGAGGAAGGTTCGCTGGTCCACATTTCACGTAGGAGGAGGGTGGTATCTGACGATGAGTCTGCACCCATTGTTGATCCTCTAGTTCCTGAATCAGAACTGTCCGCTCCCGAAGATGACTCCCTCTCCTGTTCCTGAGTCCATTAATCACATGTTCCGTCAAGGTTTTGGTACCATTTATGATGAAGCCCCTACTGTTGTTTTCTCTCCTCCTACTGCTAAGGAACTTTCGTTTATTGCTCCCGTTGCTGTTTCTGCTCCCATTGCCATTCCTACTCCCATTCTGTTCCTACTCCCGTTGCTTTTTCTGCTCCTCAACCTACTCCATCTATGGCTCCTTCACCCTCCCCCACGTCCGTGCCTTCTGCTGTTGAAGTAAGGTCTTTCAGCAGGGGGTGAGTTACAATAGAGGTTCCTGCGACATGCAGCCTCTTGAAAACGTCAGGCCCGACTGAGAAGTCTAAGATGGAAATCCACAACTCCCTAACTTGGATGAACGAGATTGTGCACTCGTCCTTACATGTAAATCTTGATCTTCCTTCATATGTACTTATACATATATTCTTACCGTATCTAATTTATCTTTTCATGCCGATCAACCTTATAGGCACAGAGTTAAGAGAGTCGTAAAATGGAGAAAGCGGCAAATGACTTCCATATTGAGGCTGATGATTGGTAGGAGCAATACAAGAGTTTACAGCTTGACATGGAGGCAATGGAGGAGGAAAAATGTACCTTGGAGCAGCAGGTTAGGGTTATTGCAGTAGAATTAGCCATTGAGAAGGCGTCTTCAAACCAGGCAGGTAAGGACAAAATCATTTTAGAGTCTTCATTTGCGGAGCAGCTTTCCCGTGCCACAGAGGAGATTAGGAGCCTAAAGGCTTTGTTGGACCAGAAGGAAGTGTACTCTGGTGAACTTGTATAATTTCTCACCAAACCCAAGAAGACCTCCGTAACTCTTCAGAGAAGGTCTAGTTTCTGGAAAGATCCCTTGCTCCTTTACATGCCTCTCATGATGCGGCCGTGGCTGAAAAAGATGATTTAAGAGATGAAGCTGAACAATGGGAGAAGGACTACGAGGCTCTTGAAGATAAGGCAGTCGTCGATGTTAGTTGGGCTTATCTGAATGCCCGTCTTAACACATTGACGGAAATGGGCCAAAAGGGTTTTGACTTGGAAGCCGAAATTGCTAAAACCAGAGAGACGATTGAGAAGTCTCAGATAAGTCAGAATTTCTCTTCACCTGAAGCTAAGGTCCCTGCTTCTCGTATCTCTCCATCTCAAGCCGCTCCTCCTGCCAGCAAAGACACCCTCCCATCTAGAAAAGAGTTTATGGAACTTGGTTCTCCTTTTTTTTTATTTGCAACAATTGGTGGTTACCCCCGGTCCCATTGGGGGTAAAGTTTGATCCTTTGTAAGTCCCCAACTGACAACTTATGGGCAATCTATGTATAAACAAAGTCGGCTTAGACTATGTTAATACTTAATTTTTTGCCGTAATATATCAATATTAATATTAGCATGACTTTTGATTTCTTTGAGTTTTTGTTTCACTCTTAAGTCTGGCATGCTTCCTTTTTGAGGTTTTTGGTTTACCTATTAGTTTTTGACTTTTCATTTAAAAAAAGCTTAGAATTTTCGTACCATTTCGTAATAGGCACGATTTATAACAGAGGGCCCTTTTTTTGATCGACACTTAATGAAGAAGGCGTCTCAACTTCATAATGGTGCAAGTGTACAAAAAAGAGATAGGAATTTCACATGTTTTTCTTAACAATGTTTTGAAGAAAGTCTTTGTATTATTTCAAACTCTCATAACATTTCACATGTGTTTGTGTATATGGAATTGTAAGCAAATTCGTAAATAGAAAGTAGAAATGATGCATAAAAAGTAAATATATTCTAATTCTGGTTCGAACGTGTCCTTACAAGTTATATTTTACTCCCTTATATAGGGAATTTCTTAATATAACGTTTACTCTTTCAGTGATTGAGCATTAATGACTAATAATGGCATTAATGTAACGTTACAATGACTAATCGTAACTGTTGCGTGAAGATTATGTAACGTTTGGCTCATTGATTGAAGATCCCTGAATCTTCCCTTTATTCCATCTTGATTCATTCTGACCATGTCTCTTCGTCTTCTCAATTAGGTTGAGATTCCCGTATCTGATTACCCCATGGGTATGCTGTTCCGGCCCTCTTTGTCTCGTACCTCTTCATAAAGTCTCGTCCAGTTGTCATGTTTCCATTGCTCCACATGGATTGCTGAGTCATCATAATTAGTACACGTGTGAAGCTTATTTTTACCAATACAGATAGTCCCCCCACTTACCATTTATTTATCGATTTAATATTTGGTAAGTGGATACTCATTTATGGCGGGAATATTTTGCCGCCGCTTCACTCGTACCATTGCATCCGTCTCTGAATGTAAGTGTCCCTTGCCACTTACATTTAATGCTCGTTCCACGTGGCATTCCTGGATTGGTTATGCAATTATTCAGCGCCTTTTAGGACTTTTTGCGACTGCATCAGTCACGAAGTGACAGCTTCAATTATGACTTTCACATCATAGTTTTTATTTATTTTTTGACGGTTCCCTTTGAGTATAAATACCCCTTTTCCTTTCACGAAAACTTCTAACCTTCTTTATTTATTTGTAAATTCTTCATCTTTGTAAATATTTCTTCTTCAAACCAGCAATGTAAAAAGGTCATCATTGTAGATGAACAGGCTCCTTGTTCCGCTCCAGCACAGAGTAGGAGGGGCGGTAGGCTTAGGAGCTTAAGTTCTACTCCTTCCAGGGGTTTTTCTTCTTGTTCTTCTCCCCCACTATCTTCTAGGTCTAATATTCCTTCGTCTTCTTCGAGGGCTAGGTCTTCTAGATCTTAATCAAATAGTAGAGAACACAATGAACCACTTCGTGAGCCGAGAGTCGATTAGATTGTTCCTGCGGGGTTTTCTTTCGCCAAGGATAGTCAGGCCATGAGTGAGCAACTTTCTTCAATGTCATCACGTGACAGTGCTGACCTTTATCCTACCCAAATAACATAAGGTTTACTGGCTCTCGTCCATATGGATTGTTATTGGAAGCCTGATTTTCCTGTTGTTGTTCCTAACGATAACCAAAGAATAACCTATTACAAGACTGGGTATTCTTATGTCTATAATTATCCCTTCACATTAGGATTCAAGCCTCCCATCGACCCTGTTATCATTGAGTTTTGTCGATTCTTCAAAGTTTGTTTGGGACAAGTTGGTCCTCTTATTTGGCGAGTAGTCGCATGCCTTAGGTATTTGGCTAATTTGGCTTGCGTACCCTTTACTTTTCATCATCTTATTCACCTCTATTCTCCGATGCTGTTCCTCCAAGGAGTGTTTACTCTCACGGATAGGAGTAAAATGGTGTTAGTTACTCCAGATGATGACACATATAGAGGGTGGTATGTCTGGTATGTTGTTGTCCCTACTGCAGGTTTAGTAGGTGAAGCAAATCTCCCATTCCTTGAGAAGTGGAACATTGCACGTGAGTACAATTTATCACTTTCCTTTCCTTTGATTTTGATGAACTTTCAGTACCGTGACAGCTTTGTTATTGCAGCAACTATGGGAACCGTCGAAAATGTCTCCGATTTCCATGATTGGGTAGAAAAGATTTTGTCAATCGCTCCTTTAGAAGAGCGTTCGTGGAAGTACCTCTCTTTGAGGTTTGGTTGGAAGGTGAAGACCCACAGTAAATGATTTTTTTTTGTTTTTACTTCTTCCCTTTTGAGCATTATCTGATCCCTATCATTTGGTAGGGTTTCCTCCTCGTGGAGTTTCTGTTGCGGCCGTGTCCGCTTCAAAACAATCCCTGGCTATGGCCCAGGAGATCATTGTTGGTTCCTCCTCGTCGAAAATAAAAACAAGTGGGTCCAGGACCTTAGAGGAGGAAGAAGAGCATGAGGAAGGTTCGCTGGTCCATAGGTCACGTAGGAGGAGGGTGGTATCTGACGATGAGTCTGCACTCATTGCTGATCCTCCAGTGCCTTAATCAGAACTGTCCACTCCCGAAGATGCCACTCCCTCTCCTGTTCCCGAGTCCATTGATCACATGTTCCGTCAAGGTTTTGGTACCATTTCAGATGAAGCCCCTCTTGCTATTTTCTCTCCTCCTATTGCTAAGGAACTTTCGTTTATTACTCCTGTTGTTGTGTCTGCTCCCATTGACGTTCCTACTCCCATTCTGTTCCTACTCCTGTTGCTTTTTCTTCTCCTCAACCTACTCCATCTATGGCTCCTTCACCCGCCCCCACGTCCGTGCCTACTGCTGTTGAAGTAGGGTCTTTCAGCAGGGGGTGATGAAGCAAGTTAAAATAGAGGTTCCTGCGGCGAGCAGCCTCTTGAAAAAGTCAGGCCAGGCTGATGTATGGTTAAATACATTGATAGGCGCGACTGAGAAGTCTAAGATGGAAAGCCACAACTCCCTAACTTGTATGAACGAGATTGTGCACTCGTACTTACAGGTAAATCTTGATCTTCCTTCATATGTATTTATATATATATTCTTACCGTATCTAACTTATCTTTTCATGCCGATCAACCTTATAGGCACAGAGTTAAGAGAGTCGTAAAATGGAGCAAGCGGCAAATGACTTCCATATTGAGGCTGATGATTGGTAGGAGCAGTATAAGAGTTTATAGCTTGACAGGGAGGCAATGGAGGAGGAAAAATGTACCTTGGAGCAGCAGGTTAGGGTTATTGCAGTAGAATTGGCCATTGAGAAGGCGTCTTCGAACCAGGCAGGTAAGGAAAAAAGCATCTTAGAGTCTTCATTTGCGGAGCATCTTTCCCGTGCCACAGAGTAGATTAGGATCCTGAAGGCTTTGTTGGACCAGAAGGAAGTGTACTCTGGTGAACTTGTATAATTTCTCACTCAAACCCAAGAAGACCTCCGTAACTCTTCAGAGAAGGTCTAGTTTCTGGTAAGATCCCTTGCTCCTTTACAGGCCTCTCATGATGCGGGCGTGGCTGAAAAAGATGATTTAAGAGATGAAGCTGAACAATGGGAGAAGGACTACGAGGATCTTGAATACAAAGCAGTCGTCGATGTTAGTTGGGCTTATCTGAATGCCCGTCTTGACACATTGACGGAAATGGGCCAAAAGGGTTTTGACTTGGAAGCCGAAATTGCTAAAACTAGAGAGATGATTGAGAAGTCTCAGCAATGTCAGAATTTCTCTTCACCTAAAGCTAAGGTCCCTGCTTCTCGTATCTCTCCATCTCAAGCCGCTCCTCCTGCCAGCAAAGACCCCCCCCCCCCTCCAGAAAAGAGTTTATGGAACTTGGTTCTCCCTTTTTTTTTATTTGCAACAATTGGTGGTTACCCCTGGTCCCATTGGGGGTAAATTTTGATCCTTTGTAAGTCCCCAACTGACAACTTAGGGGCAATCTATATATAAACAAAGCCAGCTTAGACTAAGTTAATACTTAGTTTTTTGCCGTAATATATCAATATTAATGTTAGCATTACTTTTGATTTCTTTGAGTTTTTCTTTCACTCTTAAGTCTGGCATGCTTTCTTTTTGAGGTTTTTTGGTTTACCTATTAGTTTCTGACTTTGCATTTAAAAAATTCTTTGAATTTTCGTTCCTTTTCGTAATAGGCACGATTTATAACAGAGGGCCCTTTTTTTGATCGACACTTAATGAAGAAGACGTCTCAACTTCATAATGGTGCAAGTGTACAAAAGAGAGATGGTAATTTCACATGTTTTTCTTAACAATATTTTTAAGAAAGTCTTTGTATTATTTCGAACTTTCATAACATTTCACATGTGTTTGTGTATATGGAATTGTAAGAAAATTCGTAAATAGAAAGCACCAATGATGCGTAAGAAGTAAATATATTCTAATTGTGGTTCGAACGTGTCCTTACAAGTTATATTTTACTCCCTTATATAGGGAATCTCTTAATAATAATGTTTACTCTTTCAGTGATTGAGCATTAATGACAAATAATGGCATTAATGTAACGTTACAATAACTAATCGTAACTGTTGCGTGAAGATTATGTAAAGTTTGGCTCATTGATTGAAGATCCCTGAATCTGCCCTTTATTCCATCTTGATTCATTCTGACCATGTCTCTTCGTCTTCTCAATTAGGTTGAGATTCCCGTATCTGATTACCCCGTGGGTATGCTGTTCCGGCCCTCTTTGTCTCGTACCTCTTCATAAAGTCTCGTCCAGTTGTCATGTTTCCATTACTCCACATGGATTACTGAGTCATCATAATTAGTACATGTGTGAAGCTTATTTTTACCAATACAAATAGTCCCTCCACTTACCATTTATTTATCGATTTAATATTTGGTAAGTGGATACTCATTTATGGCGGGAATATTTTTCCGCCGCTTCACTCGTACCATTGCATCCGTATTTGAATGTAAGTGTCCCTTGCCACTTACATTTAATGCTCGTGCCATGTGGCATTCCCGGATTGGTTCTGCAATTATTCAGCGCCTTTTAGGACTTTTTGCGACTGCATCAGTCACGAAGTGACAGCTTCAATTATGACTTTCACATCATAGTTTTTTTTATTTTTTGACGGTCGCCTTTGAGTATAAATACCCCTTTTCCTTTCTGTACTTTCACGAAAACTTCTAACCTTCTTTCTTTATTTGTAAAGTCTTCATCTTCGTAAATATGTCTTCTTCAAACCAACAATGTAAAAAGGTCATCATTGTAGATGAACAAACTCCTTGTTCTGCTCCAGCACGGGGTAGGAGAGGCGGTAGGCTTAGGAGCTTAAGTTCTACTCCTTACAGGGGTTTTTCTTCTTGTTCTTCTCCCCCGCCATCTTCTAGGTCTAATATTCCTTCGTCTTCTTCGAGGGCTAGGTCTTCTAGATCTTCATCAAAGAGTAGAGAACACAATGAACCACTTCGTGAGCCGAGAGTTGATTAGATTGTTCTTGCGGGGTTTTCTTTCGCCAAGGATAGTCAGGCCATGAGTGAGAAACTTTCTTCAATGTCATCACATGACAGTGCTGACCTTTATCCTACCCAAATAACATAAGGTTTACTGGCTCTCGTCCGAGGGATTGTTATTGGAAGCCTAATTTTCCTGTTGTTGTTCCTAACGATAACCAAAGAATAACCTATTACAAGACTGGGTATTCTTATGTCATATTTATCCCTTCACATTAGGATTCAAGCGTCCCATCGACCCTGTTATCATTGAGTTTTGTCGATTCTTCAAAGTTTGTTTGGGACAAGTCGGTCCTCTTATTTGGCGAGTAGTCGCGTGCCTTAGGTATTTGGCTAATTTGGCTTCCGTACCCTTTACTTTTCATCATCTTATTCACCTCTATTCTCCGATGCTGTTCCGCCAAGGAGTGTTTACTCTCACGGATAAGAGTAAAATGGTGTTAGTTACTCCAGATGATGACAAAGATAGAGGGTGGTATGTCCGGTATGTTGTTGTCCCTACTGCAGGTTTAGTAGGTGAAGCAAATCTCCCATTCCATGAGAAGTGGAACTTTGCACGTGAGTACAATTTCTCACTTTCCTTTCCTTTGCTTTTGATGAACTTTCAGTACCGTGACTGTTTTGTTTTTGCAGCAACCATGGGAACCGTCGAGAATGTCTCCGATTTCCGTGATTGGGTAGAAAAGCTTTTGTCAATCACTCCTTTAGAAGAGCGTTCGTGGAAGTACCTCTCTTTGAGGTTTGGTTGGAAGGTGAAGACCCACAGTAAGTGAAATATTTTTGTTTTTACTTCTTCCCTTTTGAGCATTATCTGATCCCTAGGGTTTCCTGCTCGTGGAGTTTCTACTGCGACTGTGTCCGCTTCAAAGCTGTCCCTGGCTATGGCCCAGGAGATCATTGTTGGTTCCTCCTCGTCGAAAAGAAAAACAAGTGGGTCCAGGACCTTAGAGGAGGAAGAAGAACATGAGGAAGCTTCGCTGAACCATAGGTCACGTAAGAGGAGGGTGGTATCTGACGATGAGTCTGCACCTGTTGCTGATCCTCCAGTGCCTGAATCAGAACTGTCCGCTCCCGAAGATGCAACTCCCTCTCCTGTTCCTGAGTCCATTGATCACATGTTCCGTCAAGGTTCTGGTACCATTTCTGATGAAGCCCATCTTGCTGTTTTCTCTCCTCCTACTGCTAAGGAACTTACGTTTATTGCTCCCGTTGCTGTTTCTGCTCCCATTGCCGTTCCTACTCCCATTCTGTTCCTACTCCCGTTGCTTTTTCTGCTCCTCAACCTACTCCATCTATGGCTCCTTAACCCGCCCCCACGTCTGTGACTTCTGCTGTTGAAGTAGGGTCTTTCAGCAGGGGGTGATGAAGCAAGTTACAATAGAGGTTCCTGCGGCGGGCAGCCTCTTGAAAAAGTCAGGCCAGGCTGATGTATGGTTAAATCCATTGATAGGTCCGACTGAGAAGTCTAAGAGTGAAAGCCACAGCTCCCTAACTTGGATGAACGAGATTGTGCACTCGTGCTTACAGGTAAATCTTGATCTTCCTTCATATGTACTTATATATATATTTTTACCGTATCTAACTTATCTTTTCATGCCGATCAACCTTATAGGCACAGAGTTAAGAGAGTCGTAAAATGGAGCAAGCGGCAAATGACTTCCATATTGAGGCTGATGATTGGTAGGAGCAGTATAAGAGTTTATAGCTTGACATGGAGGCAATGGAGGAGGAAAAATGTACCTTGGAGCAGCAGGTTAGGGTTATTGCAGTAGAATTGGCCATTGAGAAGGCGTCTTCGAACCAGGCAGGTAAGGACAAAAGCATCTTAGAGTCTTCATTTGCGGAGCATCTTTCCCGTGCCACATAGGAGATTAGGATCCTGAAGGCTTTGTTGGACCAGAAGGAAGTGTACTCTGGTGAACTTGTATAATTGCTCACCCAAACCCAAGAAGACCTCCGTAACTCTTCAGAGAAGGTCTAGTTTCTGGAAAGATCCCTTGCTCCTTTACAGGCCTCTCATGATGCGGCCGTGGCTGAAAAAGATGATTTAAGAGATGAAGCTGAACAATGGGAGAAGGACTACGAGGATCTTGAAGACAAAGCAGTCGTCGATGTTAGTTGGGCTTATCTGAATGCCCGTCTTGACACATTGATGGAAATGGGCCAAAAGGGTTTTGACTTGGAAACCGAAATTGCTAAAACCAGAGAGACGATTGAGAAGTCTCAGCAAAGTCAGAATTTCTCTTCACCTAAAGCTAAGGTCCCTGCTTCTCGTATCTCTCCATCTCAAGCCGCTCCTCCTGCCAGCAAAGACAACCCCCCCATCTAGAAAAGAGTTTATGGAACTTGGTTCTCCTTTTTCTTTTTATTTGCAACAATTGGTGGTTACCCCCGGTCCCATTGGGGGTAAAGTTTGATCCTTTGTAAGTCCCAAACTGACAACTTAGGGGCAATCTATGTATAAACAAAGCCGGCATGCTTTTGATTTCAATATTAATATTAGCGTGACTTTTGATTTCTTTGAGTTTTTGTTTCACTCTTAAGTCTGGCATGCTTTCTTTTTGAGGTTTTTGGTTTACCTATTAGTTTTTGACTTTGCATTTAAAAAATGCTTAGAATTTTTGTACCTTTTCGTAATAGGCACGATTTATAACAGAGGGCCCTTTTTTTGATCGACACTTAATGAAGAAGACGTTTCAACTTCATAATGGTGCAAGTGTACAAAAGAGAAATAGGAATTTCACATGTTTTTCTTAATAATGTTTTGAAGAAAGTCTTTGTATTATTTCGAACTTTCATAACATTTCACATGTGTTTGTGTATCGTCCATAACTCTTTTGTAACTGTTTTTCTTACAACAGATTTGGTATGAACTTGTACCCGTAGCTGTTTTTCTTTTGCAACAGTTTTTTTCGAATTAATACAAGGGTATAACTGTTTTCATTTATAACATGTTTTACTAAATACAAGGGTATAACTGTTTTCTTTTTAACAGTTTTTAAATAAATACAAGGGTATGAATTTTTACCCATAATTGTTTTTGTTTACAACAGTTTTTGAATAAATACAAGGGTAATGCCTTTTCATCCGTAACTGTTTTCATTCATAACAGTTTTTTGAATAAGTACAAGGATAGTGATTTTTTATCCGTAATTGTTTTCATTTACAACAGTTTTTGAATAAGTACAAGGATGTACATTTTTACCCGTAACTAATATTCTGCCTTTAACCTGAACATTCGTTTACATTTACGAATATGTTTTTTGAAACATTTGTTTACATTTACGAATATGTTCTTCGAAGGTTTCTGAATCAGGCTTTGTGTTTTTGTCTTTGGCTCTTTGATTTTGCTCATAGTACTTGTCTTGTTGGGAAGATGGATCTTCAGGCTTGAGCTTTGACTTTTTGATAGTCTTCTTTGCTTCTTCTTTTCCTTCCATACTGTATAGTCCCCCAAGTGTTTGAGCTTTGAAGAATGAAATCTCGAGCACTTGACTATTCCTTCCTTGTGGTCCTTTTCTTGAAAAGGAAAAACATACGGGACTCGAAGGTACATAGTTTAGATGATGACTACTTAACCCTTAAAAACGTCCATCAGAAAGTTGTAACCCTAGACCGGGAATTCAGTTACTTACTCGTGTCTATGCAGGTCTAATATCATCATCTGGTGATGGGTTAGCTTTTTACCTATCATCTAAATGGTTAGTATAATTTTAACTGTACAAAAGTAAAATCGAACGTAATGATACCTGACCGGAGGTATTCCTTTTACTCAGAAGTAATACTTCTTCAAATGAACAGCATTCCAACTGGTTGGTAAGATTCTTTCGTCCATAGTTTCCAGCTTGTAAGCGCCTTTTCCATCAATGCCATGGACTTTGTAAGGTCCTTCCCAATTTAGTTTTAGCTTTCCTGCACCAGCTTCCTTTGTCGATTGGAAGACATTTTTAAGAACGAAGTCCCCAATTTTGAAATATCCGAGGTGAGCTATTCTGTTGTAATATCGCTCTATAATTTGTTTTTGGGTTGCCATACGTATTAATGCAGCTTCTCTCCTTTTCTCGAGCAAATCCAGATTTGTCCTCAACTCGTCGTTGTTTGTTTCTTCCGTTGCTGTTGTGAACCTCGTTCTTGGTTCGCCGATTTCCACCGGTATTAAAGCTTCTGAACCGTAGACAAGCGCGAATGGAGTTTCTCCCGTGGCTATTTTTGCAGTAGTTCTGTAAGCCCATAATGCTACCGGTAGCTCGTCAGGCCAGTTTCCCTTGGCTTTTTCCAACCGTTTCTTTAAGTTGTTGACAATGACTTTGTTTGTTTACTCGGCTTGCCCATTATCCATGGGGTGATATGGTGATGAAGTGATTCGTTTGATTTTCCAACTTTCGAAGAATTTTGTTATTTGTGAGCCTATGAATTGCGGTCCATTGTCGCATACGATCTCCTTTGGTATTCCAAAGCGGCATATTATGTGTCTCCATATGAAGCTTTTCACTTCTTTTTCTCGCACCTGTTTAAAAGCATTTGCCTCCACCCATTTTGTGAAATAATTAGTTAATACGGGTAAGAACTGTACCTTTCCTTTAGCTGGGGGAAGGGGTCCCACTATATCCATGCCCCATTTCATGAATGGCCATGGTGACACCACTGGGTGTAGTAATTCTGTTGGACGGTGCATATTGTTAGCATATCGCTGAAATTTGTTGCATTTGGCTACGAAGTTCTCAGCATCTTCCTCCATTTTAGGTCAATAGTACCCTACTTTGATTGGGTTTTGACTAAGGATCTTGCTCCTGCATGGTTTCCGCAGTGTCCTTCATGCACTTGCTTCATCACGTACTCCATTTGATTGGGTCCAAGGCACTTTGCTAGGGGACCTCCAAACATTTTACGGTTAAAGTTTCACGAACTAGGCAATACCGTGCAGCTTTCTGGTGAAGTGCTTGAGCTGCTTTTTTATCTTCAGGCACGATTGCAAAAAGTTTACAATTTCGTTTCTCCAATCCCAGGTTAAATTGTTAAATGTTACCTCATTTTTGTCCTGGTCGATTGCTGAATGAAATAGGTGTATGACAATTGCATTGTCTTTATTTGCTACGTCGGTAACTGCTGCGAGGTTAGCTAATGCATCCGCTTCTGCATTTTCCTCCCTGGGTATTTGCGTAACTTTCCATGACTGGAATTGCCTTGCTAGGTCTCGTGCCTTTTCCATATATTGTTGCATCCGAGCCTTTGTAGCGGTATAAGTCCCCTGCATCTGGTTTACCACTAGTTGAGAGTCACTTTTGATCACGATTTGCTCGATTGAGAGTTCTCGTGCCAGTTCAAGCCCTGCTATGACAGCTTCGTACTCTGCTTCATTGTTAGTTATGGGATAACATTTAATGGATTGTCGTATCTTTTCACCAGTAGGTGATATTAAAGCAATTCCCAAGCCGGCTCCTTTTATGTTAGAAGAGCCGTCAGTAAATAGGGTCCATATTACTGGATTAGCCCCGCTAAAGAGTTGTAACTCTTTTTCCACTTCAGGGATTATGCTAGTATTAAAATTAGTGACTAAATCAACTAAAATTTGAGACTTTATTGCAGTCCTAGGCTGATATATTATGTCATGTTCGCTTAATTCTATTTCCCATTTAGCTAATCTACCTGATAACTCTTGTTTATGCAAAATAGTGTTTAGTGGATACGAGGTCACAACAGTGATTGGCTGACATTGAAAGTACGGTCTCAACTTTCTAGCTGCCATGATTAGAGCTAAGGCTAATTTTTGTAGATGAGGATATCTAGTTTCAGCACGACTTGCTTACATAATAAATTGGAGATTATTTACCTTTGTCTTCTCTTACCAGTAGTGCACTTACGACCATTTCTGCAACGGCAAGATAGACATACAACCTTTCCCCCTCTTTTGGTTTAGACAGCAGCGGGGGTTTGGATAGATAGGCCTTCAGATCTTTGAGAGCCTGTTGGAATTCTTCAGTCCATTCAAACTGATTCTACTTTTTTAGAACTGAAAAGAATTTAGAACTGAAAAGGCTGCAATTTTTCTTGTTAGTCTTTGAACTTCTTTTTTGCTCGTAAGTATATCAGGTATTTTATCAATAGCTTTAATCTGCAAGGAAACCCAAAAACTTACATGATTCAACGCCAAAGGCGCATTTTTCTGTATTTAGTTTCATGTTATACCTGCACAGGATTTCGAAGGTGATTGAAAGATGCTGGAAATGATCTTCCGCTTGAGTTGATTTCACCAGAATGTCATCAATGTATACTTCAATTGTTTTCCCCAGATGTTCCTGGAACATCTTGGTCACTAGCCTTTGATACGTGGCTCTAGCATTTTTCAGGCCAAAAGGCATGACTTTGTAACAATAAGTCCCCCTGTTTGTAATAAAGGAAGTTTGTTTCCTCGTTTGAGGGATCCATTTTTATCTGATTATAACCAGAACACACATTAAGAAATCTTAACAATTCATGACCTGCAGTGGCATCAATCATTTGATCTATGTGCGGTAATGGAATCGAGTCTTTAGGGCATGCTTTATTCTAATCTATGTAATCTACACATACTCTCCATTTACCATTCTTTTTGGGTACCACTACAGTATTAGCTAACCAATTAGGATATTTTACCTCGCGTATTGAACCAATTTTCAAGATTTTTTGTACCTCTTCATCGATCACTTGGTTCTTGAATGGTCCTTACTTTCTTTTCTTTTGCTTGACAGGCACGAAAGATGGATCTTCATTTAGTTTATGAGTCATCACTTCTGGAGGTATACCTGTCATATCTGAATGGGACCAATTGAAACAATCTGAGTTAGATTTTAAATATTTAATTAACTTACCTCTTCTCGCAGGGCTTAGCCTCGTGCCTATATGAACTTTTTTCTCAGGCTTCTGCTCGAACAGTGGGATAACTTCGAGCTCCTCACTAGTTGTTTTAATATGCTCGTCTTCTTCTAGCTCCTAAATGACATTGGGTTTGGAATCCGTGTTCGTATGTTTTGATGTTGCCTCTGTGGTGATTTGGTTCACCTTCTCGTAGCTATCTTATTTTGTACCTATTTGGGTGATTTCCTCGTCTTTTGATTCTTCCGCTACCTCTTTTTTGTTAGAGTGTACTACTGAATTTATATTCCTTGAGGTCTACTGATCGCCTCCAATCTGTTGAATTCCCCATTTGGAAGGGAATTTAATTACCTGATGTAAAGTAGATGGTATTGCTTCCATGTCATGGATCCATGGTCTCCCCATGATCACGTTGTAAGCCATATCGATATCAATGACTTGGAATTTTGTATTTTTGATTACCCTTTCTGCATAGGTACTAAGCCTAATTTCTCCTTTTGTTATGACCGTAAAGTTGTCAAACCCAGATAAGGCTCGTGCTTTTGAGATTACTCGATCCTCTATTAGCATTTCTTCCACAACTCTCAACAAAATGATATTGACTGAGCTACCTGGATCAATCAACACTCTTTTTACGTTAGTGTCATGTATAAGTAGGGGTGTTACTAGTGCGTCGTTATGAGGAAGCAGCAATCCATTGACATCTGTGTCGTCGAATGATATGTTGTCTGCTTCCATGGCTTCACGAATATGCTTCCCGTGTGTGATTGTGAATTTTGTTGTTCTTTTGCAGACTACTCCGTTCACCTCCTCTCTTTCGTGTATCACATTCACTGTTCTCTTTGGAGATGGTGGTTTTGGGGCTCTTGCCTGTTCTTCATATATACCTGCTTACCTTTTTCACTAAACAGTTATATTAGATAGCCCTGTCTTAATAATTGTTCTACCTCACCTTGCAATAATCTGCAATCTGATGTTCTTTGTCCATGATCGTTGTGGAATTCGCACCAGAAGTGTGGATTCCTTCTGTTTGGATTCGATCTCATTTCTTTGGGCCATCGATTCTTATCGCCCATGTTCCTCAGTACTGTAATTAACTCAGAAGTACTTACATCGAAGTTGTAGTCTCCAATTCTTGCATTACCTCTATTTCGTTCATCCCGATCCTTTCTGGATCTTGATGAGGATGAGCTCGTATCTCTATTTGACGGTCTGTATTTTGACCGTGTATTTTCAAACTTGGAACGAGTTTCTCATCCCAAAGGTCCCATATACGGGTCGTACATGTTCTTTCATGTTCTCCTTTCTAGTTCGGAGCGTCTAGAACTGGTTCTGTCTTCTAGTTTTGATTGAGCAACGATATCTTCGTCTATTCGTAACTTGGTACTGTATATGTTATAGACATCGTTCCAGGTCGTGGCTGGGAATTCTCTCAAGCTTTCTTTGAGTCTTCTCGTGGCTTTTGAGCTTCTTTCATTTAAATTTCTTGCAAACGCCATTGCTGCCCAATTGTCAGGTACCCTTGGTAGCAGCATTCTTTCTCGTTGAAAACTGTCTACAAACTCACGGAGCAACTCCGCATCTCCTTGTTTTATTTTGAATATGTCTTCCATTCTTTTATTGACTTTTTATGCACCAGAATGTGCTTTTATAAAAGAATCTGCAAGCTCAGCAAAAGAGTCAATAGAATTTTCGGGTAGAAGAGAATACCATGTTAGTGCTCCTTTGGTGAGTGTCTCTACGAACTTCTTGACCAATACTGATTCAATTTCTTGTTTAGCCAGATCGTTGCCTTTTACTCCTGTAGTAAAAGCATTTACATGATCACGTGGATCGGTTGTCCCGTCGTACTTGGGAATATTAGGCATTTTGAATTTCCTGGGAATAGGCAAGGGTGTTGCACTTGGCTGCCAAGGTTGTTGAGAATATCTATCAACGTCAATGCCTTTGATAACATGTGGTACTCCAGGAATTTGCTCGATTCGGTCATTTTGTTCCTTCACCTGTTTCTGCAAGGTGAGTAATTAAGATTGTAATTCTGGATTACTGGACATACCTGGTCTTGCTTCGAGGGACTCATTTGGAGTGCCACTGCTTCTTGAGTTTGCTAATCTAGATTGTGGATTTTCCACAGTTGTGGTGTTGTTAGGAGGAGGTGTAGGTGATGCAGCTGTCAGTCTCCTCATGAAAACTTGTAAGTCTTGAGTCACATATTCACCAACCATTTGTTTTACAGGATCTTGTTCTTATGTTTGTTCATTTCCATTGTGATTATTATTTTGAGTCGTAGATCTCTCTGGGGAATGTTACCTTGAGCCTCGTGGGGATCCTGAAGGTGATGGAACTGGAGTTCCGACCCTCTGTTTGTTGTTGTCATTGGCGTTCGACATAATTCACAGAATGTTGTTTGAGAAAAAAATAGAGATTATCAGATTCCCGGTAACAGAACCAATTTTTTTAACCAAAGAATTAGATTCTCTGCCAAATCTATTTTAAGAAGAACAAGGGTTTCTGATAACCAAAAGAATATGGAAATAATTGTAAGCAAATTCGTAAATAGAAAGCAGTAATGATGCGTAAAAAGTAAATATATTCCAATCGTGGTTCGAACGTGTCCTTACAAGTTATATTTCACTCCCTTATATGGGGAATTTCATAATATAAAGTCTACTTTTTTCAGTGATTGAGCATTAATGACTATAATGGCATTAATGTAATGTTACAATGACTAATCGTAACTGTTGCGTGAAGATTATGTAACGTTTGGCTCATTGATTGAAGATCCCCGAATCTGCCCTTTATTCCGTCTTGATTCATTTTGATCGTGTCTCTTCGTCTTCTGAATTAGGTTGAGATTCTCGTATCTGATTACCCTGTGGGTATGCTGTTCCGGCCCTCTTTGTCTCGTACCTCTTCATAAAGTCTCGTTCAGCTGTCATGTTTCCATTGCTCCACATGGATTGCTGAGTCATCATAATTAGTACACGTGTGAAGCTTATTATTACCAATACACTACTATCGTTGTCTGTTTTTAGAAAATCTGAGTCAATGGATAACTCCACATCCACAGGCTCTTGTGTATTAAGAGGTTTTTTAAACCTACAGCTACGTCTGGTTACAGAGGAGGGGTTTCTTTTGGCCATAGTGAAGGGATTTGTTTGGTAGGGAATGAGAGGAGTATTGGAGATGGAGGGTTTTTAACAGGGGATTTGAGAGGTGTAAAGAGGCGTCTTGGTTACTTGAAGGGTCAAGTAATGACGGAAGTGATGGTTTAGAAGTGACTGATTGGCGGTATTAGTAATAATTGCACTTCCACAGAAAAAGTAATCAGGACACGAATGATTAAGGAAATAAAATATACTGAAAGCGTGTAAAATAATTTAAACACTTAAGGATATATTTGATTTACAATATTTTCACAATGCCAATCTTTTTCCGGAGAATGCAGAATATTTCTTCCAAAAGAGGTTTAGTAAAAATATCAGCAAGTTGAGAGTCAGTATTAATAAATTCTAACGTAATATTACCTTTTGCTACATGATCACGGATAAAATGATGTTTAATTTCTATATGCTTTGCTCTAGAATGATGCACAATTATTTTAGATAAGCAGATAGCACTAGTGTTGTCGCAAAAAATAGGAGTAGAAGTAAGAGATAAATCATTATCCAGAAGTTGATGCATAATCCATAGGACTTGTGTACAACATCTTCCAACAATTAGGTATTCTGCTTCAGTCATTGATAGAGCAACACAATTTTGTTTTTTGTTATGCCAAGATACTAAAGCATTTCCTAGCAATTGACATGTCCCACTAGGCCTCTTCCTATCAATCTTGTCTCCTGCAAAATCAACATTTGAAAAGCCTCTCAAGGAGAAATTGTTAGTATGATCATACCATAGTCCTAACTCAGAAGTACCAATTAAATATCTAATAATACGTTTAACAGCAATAAGATGGGATTCCTTAGGAGCCGACTGAAATCTAGCACATTTACATACACTAAACATAATATCTGATCGACTGGCAGTTAAAATAAAGTAGGGATCCAATCATTCCTCTATACATGGTTTCATCAACCATTTTTCCATTGCTGTCTTCATCTAGCACGGTAGTTGGACTCATTGGGGTGCCAATAGCCTTAGCATTTTCCATCCCAAACTGTTTGATGAGCTCCTTGGTATATTTGGTTTGGCTGATGGAAACCCCTTTAGGAGACTGCTTGATTTGAAGTCCAAGAAGAAGGTCAGTTCTCCCATCATGCTCATTTCAAATTCTCCTTTCATGGAAAGAGAAAATTCTTCACAAATAATAGTGTTAGGGCTACCAAAGATAATATTGTCACACCTCCTTTTTCCCGAAAGGATGGATAAGGGAGTTTTTCCAATTTAAGTGACATTATTCGAATTGGGATTATTTTTTATTTGTTTAGAGTCGCCACTTGGGATAATTGTTATGGTGTCCCAAGTCACCGGTTTGTTTTTAATCCCAAATCGAGGAAATTTGACTCCGTTAAAAGTCTGCGAATCAGAAGACCAGGTAAGGAATTCTGTTAACCCGGGAGAAGGTGTTAGGCGCTCCCGAATTTCGTGGTTTTAGCATGGTCTCTTAGCAGTCATACCTGGCTTAAATTGTTTAATTACTCATTTTAGAACATATGTATATTTTTACCTTTTACCTCTTTTTAATTACTCGATTACGGAATTTTGAAACAAGTCACGCGTACGTGTACTCGTTTTGTTCAACGTGTCAAAAATCATGTCACGCGTACATGTACATAATTAATCACGCTTTATTATTATTAAGACTGTTTAGTTAAGGTCGCACGAACACATATCTTGATTTATTTTTGAGAGATCATAATCATGTTACGCGAACGTATACACAATTACGATAAATAGATTAAGTACATAAAGCATTTCAATGAAAATTCTTTAATAGAGCAATTAGAATTGAATGTATAATTTAGATAATAATAGGATCTACCGTTTGGACGTAGGAAAATTGCCACTAAGGCATTACAACATGCATGATAATGGCACCAATTCACTTAGTTATTCTTTTTCTCTCACTTAGAACTAATCCAAACTCAAAATGACACCAATAATGGATGTCATTTTCGTGACATCCTGAATATGTACCAATTCCATTTTTAATGCTAGGCCCTTTTCGGCATTAACAAAAGTTCCATCAGCAGATGTCTGATTTCCATCTGCTTTGCCTCATTATTGGATGGAAACAAAATTGACCCTTTCTTACTCACGACTTTATCCTCCCTTCCACTAGAAATAATCCAAACTTGTAACGATCCGGTCGGCCGTTCCGTAAGATTTGCCCTATTTCCCCTGTTTTAGATTTGTTATGTGTTAATTAACCTAATTATGATATGTTGGGTCAGTTGTTTTGGGTTCGTAGTGGTCGTGGTGAGAATTGAGACACTTAGTCTCTTAAATTGGCCTAATAGTTGAAAAAGTCGACTGGGAGTTGACTTATTGGTAAACGACCTCGGAATGTAGATTTCATGGCTCAGATAGCTTTGTTAGGTGATTTGGGCTTTAGTAGTGTGTTCGGAATGTGGTTTTGATACCCGGTGTAGAATTAAGCTTGAATTGGTGAAAGTTAGTTTTTGGCGATTTCCGGTCGGCAGTGGAAAATAGGCTATCGGGGCCGGAATAGAATTACGGAAGTTGGAGCAGGTTCGTAGTGTCATTTTGGACGTGTGTGCAAATTTTCAGGTCATTCGGATGTGTTTTGGTTGGTTTCGGCATCTTTCGTGGAATTTAGAAGTTTCAAATTCATAGGCTTGAATCCGAGGTGAAATTAGTATTTTTGCGTTATTTTTGGTGATTTGAAGGCTCGACTAAGTTTGTTTCATATTATGGGACTTGTTAGTATACTTGGTTGGAGTCCCATGAGGCTCAGATATGTTTTGGAAGAGTTTTTGCAAGATTTTGACGTTTTGAGCATAAGCATGTAATGATCCAAAGGTCCATTTTTAGTTGTAGAGATCGAAATTTTATTTCGAGACTTCCAGGATTTTGATAATGAATTATAGGAGTGATCTGGAAAGTTTGGTCTAATTTCATCAAGTCGCGATTGAGTTTTTGACGCGAAATGTGAGTTAATTATTTAACGAGCGAAATGAGTATCACACTGAGCAAATGAACTCCGAATTCAGTTTCGATTGAAGGACTATGTTCGTATTATTATTTTTGACTCATAAGAACAAGAATCATCAAATTCCGAGTTCGTATGGTGAAGTTATAGCCTTTTTAGTGAAAATAAACATTGCTGGTGCAACAAGATCTGATGCGCACCTGTAGCGACCAAATTTGGTACTTGTAGCGATGGGATTTTGCTTTTAGCGACCAAAATTGGGTCTTTTTAATGTTGTTCAGTGTTTTTAGCCCATTTTAGCATTTTTTGGGTGAAAGAACACGGCTTGGGCCGAGTTTTGAGCAAGAAATCAGGGGAAATCTTGAGGTAAGTCACTTGTGATCATTTCTACTCCATAATATTAAATTATCATCAAATAATCCGACAAGATTACATGTTTTTGAAGTGTTTAATTGGGGAAAATCTGTATAAAAAGGTGAAACTAGGGCATGAGTTTAAGAGACCTTTTAGGGGCGATTTGAGGGGACAAACGGACTCCGATTTCAGAGTTCATTATATGTACAGACTCGTGAGATGATGAGGATCGTTTTGGTATAAAGTTTGTCAAGTTCCGAGATGTGGGCCCGGGGGTCGGGTTTTGTGCATAAAGTTGAGATTTTTCGATTGGATTTCTATCCTTTAGCATATTTTGATGTTATGAATCTGAAATTAATAGATTTGGAGCACTCGGAAGTTGATTCTAGGGGCAAACGCATTGCGGAGTAGCTTTTCGGGCTAGTTTGAGGTAAGTAATGTCTTTAAATCCTATCCTGAGGGTATGAAACCCCGGACTTTACATCCTTTCACGGTTTTGGAGTGACACACATACTGGATGACGAGTGTGTGTGGGGGGGGGGGGGCACGAATTGGAAATTTGGAAAAATATTCCTTTTCAGGAAACTATTGAGTTGCGAAATTTTAAAGCATATGGTTATTAGTATTACTATGTTTTGTTATACTTGGGCTGTAATCCATGTTTGGGTCCTAGTGCCGATCTGTTTTAACCCCTTGGGTGCTATTTTACTGATATTCCTCACTTTAAAACTATGATTTTACACTCAGTCTTTCTTGTGAAATTATTGACACTCTTATTTGATGATATTACTATTTCTTGAAATGAAATACTGTTTTGGTTCGAGAACCCCGTATATTTATGGCCCGAGTGGCATATTGAGAGTGTCTGACTGAGTGAGGCCGAGAGCCTATATTGTGAGGATATCTATGATATGATAGAGGTTGAGTGTCTGAGTGATGATTGCCATGATCTGGCTTATTTATAGCGCTTGGGCTGAAGGAGCCCCTCCGGAGTCTGTACACACCCCCACTGAGCGCAGGTACCTACTGAGTGCGAGTGCCAGTGCCGAGTGACAAGTGAATGGGAGGTATGAATGACAGTGAGGTTTCCCGAGGGGCTGAAACTGTGTGACTGTGAGGTGCTGAGTGACTATTATTGAGTGACCGTGAGGTGCTGAGCGACTGATACGAGAAATGATTGGGCCGAGGGGCAAGTTTTATAATGATATTTTGATGAGTTCTGATTTGATTTTTTTCATTCTTTGACCCTGATATTCTGGGAATTTTTACTGAGAAACATTGGAGAAATATATTTGTTCAAGGGATTTTTATGGAAATTGGTTTTCAAATTTATGTATTAAATGTATACTTATTTCAAACTCAGTATTTTACTATTTGTGGATTGGTGTTTTGTGCTGTGTGTTTCTTATCTTCAGACTTGATTTATTTTTATTACTACTGAGTTGGCGTATTCATCATTACTCCCCGCACCTCTGTGTGTAGATCCAGGTACTGGTTCTGAGTAGTAGTCACCTGCGTCCGTTCGACATCAACTTTGGGATTTCGAGGTAGCTGTCCAACATCCACGGCTTCTCCATTTCCCTTCCTTCATTTAGTATCTAGTATTTGTTTCTGAGACTCTGTATTATGACATTAGCAGTATTAGTCCTGCTCTTAGATGCTCGTGATCAGTTGACTCCAGTCCTGGGGGATTGTTTAGGCTGTTAGATTAATTTTATGTTGCTTAAAAACTTTTTGAAATTTTATACGTGCTTGAATATTATTAATGATTCTGAGAAACTTTATTACCATAAATGTGTAATTACGTGATAGTGGCTAGCCTAGTTCAACGATAGGCGCCATCACGACCTGTTAGGATTTGGGGTCATGACAAGTTGGTATCAGAGCACTAGGTTACATAGGACTCAACGGTCATGAGCAGGTTTAGTAGAGTCTTGCGGATCGGTACGTAGACGTCTGTACTTATCTTCAAGAGGCTGCAGAACCCTTAGAAAATTCTCACATTCTTGAATTCTTGTCGTGCGAATCCGTTTCATTAAGCCAAAAGGCATAACTCTTTGAATTCTTTTCATGTATTCGAATGCGCACGCGAGCGCTTGGTATCAATTGTGCATCGGCGGCTTGTGACTTCCATGGATTTAATGTGATTTTTTAGTATATTGATAGTGGGCCACTCTGGAGGACTTGAGGCCGGATTTTATCTGTGGCTGGAGTGCTGAGATTTTGTTTGTGTGAGCACGTGCATTTGGGGACTTATATGTACGTTTGTGTTCTTATGGATGGGATTTGGTGACTAGATGACTTCATGGTGAGTTTGTTATGATGGTTAGATGTGTTCAGGTTGTTTGAGTGTGACAAATGAATTGGCGGGAGATGTAGCAAGAATCATTGAGTATTTGACTTCTGTCTTGAGTTAGACTACGACCTCGAGTTGTGAGTGTATTAAAGTACCTCTCGTGTAGCTTAGTTGTGGAGTGAAGTGGATTTTCCTATTATGTTTTGAGTTTCTAGTGGTGTCCCTGGGTTGATCGATGCCCCAACATCGTTCATGTATTTGATTAACGGTGTGTTTCAGCCGTGTTGGCACTTCTTTGTTATTGTATCCATTGATGGCATCCTGGCGTACTCTCGTAGCTAGAGGTAGCATACTCATCAGCTGAGGATGGTATTGTAAGGATTCAGGGAGGAGAAGCTCTATGCGAAGTTCTCCAAGTGTGAGTTTTGGCTCAGTTCAGTAGCATTCTTGGGGCACGTGGTGTCCAGTGAGGGTACTCAGGTGGTCAGACGAGTGTGGAGAGAGCTCCAGAAGCTCAAGATTGCTTTGACCACAATTCCAGTGTTAGTTCTGCCATCAGTTTCAGGTTCTTATACCGCGTATCTTGATGCCTCGAGGATAGGCATTGGTTGTGTTTTAATACAGGAGGATATAGTGATTGCGTGATAGCTATGATTTTTGGAAGGGTATAGAGATGATATCAGTTTGAGGCTAAGCAGGCGGGGTTATCTCCCACGGGGTGTCCTGAGGTTGTGTGATCCTTAGGTGGTTTTATAGCAAGTGCTCCTTTACCAGTAAATGTTATATGTTGTAAGTTGAGTTTAGATCGCTTGTGGAAGTTGGAACGGCTATTGCAATGGTGAATGCGAGATTGGAGATGATTTGCGATGTTAAATGGTTTGAGTTATATATGAGCTTATGAAGGATTTAGTTGAATCTCATTGTGGTATGGCGTCGGTGTTAGCATATGGGCATTGTGAGTTATTGATTGTTTTGACCTATGGCTTTGAGCCAAATGGGGGAGACTGCTAATGATAAGTTGGTTACAAGATTATGCGAGGCATTGGGTTCAGTTCGAGGTATACTGGTGAATCAGTTATGACTTGTAGAGGTGGAGTCTGAGATGACTCGAGTAATGGGAATTTTTGGATACAGGTGGTAATGTACTCTATGGGTAAATGGATTTTATTGAATGATTGAGTTGTAATTGTAAGTGGTGTAGTGGGTGCGGGGTAGGAATTTTCTTGGTTGTTTCGAAGTGTGGGTTACTTCCTAGTATGTTGGTGTGAAAATGGGGTCAGGTCGTTTGGTTTGTTTGATCAGTTTAATTGAGATTTGTGCAGAGTGGATGACTCTCGAGAATGGTTCTGATGGATTCAAGGTTAAAAGTAGCAATTGGGAATCCAAGGTGGATATTTGGCTAGAACTGAGATTTACATTGGAGGGTGTCAAGGCTTGTGGCATTTCTACATTATCATGGATTCTACATATCAGTATCAGGAAAGTGAAGGTAATGGCTTTAGATTCGCAGGAAGTCTCTTCAGGGTAAGTATTTTGAATGTGGTACTTTTGGGGATATTTGAGAGAGTATTCAGCGGCTTACGAGCCTTAGACGGTACGATCTTATGCTTGGGTCTCGTGTGGTGAGTCTGGATTGAGAATTGTGGTATTATGGCAAGGAGAAGTATCAATTCGAAGGTAAGTCAGAAGGAACTTGGATAAATATGACAACTTTGTAGTAGGTCGGATTGGCATGGTAAGGGATATGATTAGTTCTTAGGGTGTTTATGAGGCAATGAGTTTTTACAAGTGTTTCTTAGCATTGCTCTCGAGTTTTGGTGACATGCGTAGCTTGGTTGAGTTAGAAGGATTCAGTCATGTCGGTTTGGTTTTGTGCAAATGGGATTTGGAGAGTCCTTGATGGCTTTTACCACGGTTAGAGATGTATACTTCCTATTAGCGTGAGGAACATGTG
Organism: Nicotiana undulata; assembly: GCA_005239495.1. Taxonomy (NCBI): domain Eukaryota; kingdom Viridiplantae; phylum Streptophyta; class Magnoliopsida; order Solanales; family Solanaceae; genus Nicotiana; species Nicotiana undulata. The sequence continues at coordinate 39,277 of ML293571.1, read as the reverse complement.
ATGTAAAGTGATTTTCTTCTAGATGGGATCAAATGGAAAGTTCTTGGCTAGTTGAGTACGTAGTTGCTTGTGGCTCGGAATGGATTATGAAGTTCTCATATTTATCATAAGATGGCATGGTATATGCAGTATGTTGTGTAAGGTTGAGATTTGCATGTGTGAGGTCACGGTTTAGTTCTGGAAGGAAGGTCATAAATTCTTAGGCATCATTGGCAGTTTCATATGACTAGGTAGATGATATAACTGTTGGGTGGCTTGATGAGGGTATACATTTCAGAAGAGGCAATGTGTGGAGTTTAGGGTGCTTTATTGGTATTGCGACGCTCTCTTGTTGGATCGGATTCTGATATTCAAGGTTGCTTGGTGACACGGAAGAATTATAGGGGTATCCCTCGTGGGATGACAGAGTATTAGAGGTGTGTTATATATTCGAGCGTTAGAGTTGAGATTAGATATGGTAATTCGTGCGCTTCATGTGCTTCGAGACTGAGAGTTCTCATGGATGGGTTATTTTGTGGCTGTGGACCGTGATGATGCAAGCAGAGCTAGTCACATGTTAGTATGTTCCATGATTCAGTCATTGTGAACCTTCGGTGAGTTACCTATCGGTTGCGGGTGATCGGAGTTGATTTAGGGTTCATTGGTAAGCCCAGAAAGGGTGTGTGTCCTGCACCAAGTCAGTATTGTGATTCCGAATTGCTAATGTTGGAGGATGTACCATTCGATTGTCATTGAGCTTATCCGTGTCCTGGAGTGATCTATGAGTTACCTTTCAGTGTTGCGAGGAGTTGTGATTGTTGGTTATATGTGCATATGGTGCAGTTCAATATGGGCTTTACATCGAGAATTGAGTAAGGCAAGTAATTGGGTGTTGCGGGATTGAGACGTGTTGGTTATGTTCTTTTACGATGTGTGGCAGGCTCTTAGCATAGGGTTGTGATGGTGTTTGTTTATGGCAGGGTAGTCCTTTTGTGTGAATATTTTCTATGATTTGAGTTTGTGGGTTATTGCTATTGAGTGCACGAATTGCACAGGTTATGGATTTAGATTGTATTGTATTGGTGCGTCATGTCATTAGAGGGGTCGTGTTGGATGAGAAGAGGCCATTGGGCCTAGAATTGATACTATCAGAGTTGACTTCAGCATGGTTGGAAGGATGATATCGGAAGTCATCTTAGAAATCTGCCTTAGTTCCTGTCGGAGAAGGGGGAGTTTCATGTCTGTCTGATCGGACGAATGGTTGCTAGTTTCCACGTGTTTCTCTCATCATCGGCAGTATATGGAAGTGTTAGAGCGAAGCATTGCTTGATAAGAGGTTATGTACCGGTATTAGGTTGTTTTGAGCAGCTATTGTGATTAGGGGTTGTCGCTATGAGTGTTTGAGTCATGCGGTATATTATGTGATTACATCTTGGGTTACGGATATGGCTTGGTATGGCGTGTTCAGATTTTATTCAGTTTATAGGTGTGTAATTTTGATCTTATAAGTATTTCATAAGTGGGAATTTGGTTTTAAGGTTATGGGTCAGGTTGAATTATGAAATTTCAATTATGTGTGTTAACGGACCTATATGGGATCACCCCGGGAATTGTGCATGGTAGGTTTCACAGCAATTTTGGTGGTGTCTGGAACAACTCTAAGAACGTTCGAGGACGAACGTATGTTTAAGTGGGGGAGAATGTAACGACCCGGTCGGCCGTTCCGTAAGATTTACCCCGTTTCCGCTGTCTCAACTTTATTATGTGTTTAATTAACCTAATTATAATGTGTTGGGTCAGTTGTTTCCGCTTCGGAGTGGTCGTGGTGAGAACTGAGACACTTAGTCTCTTAAATTGGCCTAATGGTTGAAAACGTCAACTGGGAGATGACTTATTGGTAAACGACCTCAGAATGTAGATTTTATGGCTCAGATAGCTTCGTTAGGTGATTTGGGGCTTAGGAGTGTGTTTGGAATATGGTTTTTGATGTCCGGTGTAGAATTAGGCTTGAATTGGCGAAAGTTAATTTTTGGCGATTTCCATTCGGTAGTGGAAAATAGGCTATCGGGGTCGGAATGGAATTCCGAAAGTTGGAGCAGGTTCGTAGTGTCATTTTGGACGTGTGTGAAAATTTTCAGGTCATTCAGATGTGTTTTGGTTGGTTTCGGCATCTTTGGTGGAATTTAGAAGTTTCAAAGTTCATAGGCTTGAATCCGAGGTGAATTTAGTATTTTTGCGTTGTTTTTGGTGATTCGAAGGCTCGACTAAGTTTGTGTCATATTATGGGACTTGTTAGTATACTTGTTTGGGGCCCCATGAGGCTCGGATAAGTTTAGGAAGAGTTTTTGGAAGATTTTGGCGTTTTGAGCATAAGCATGTTATGATCCAAAGGTCCATTTTTAGTTGTAGAGATCGAAATTTTATTTTGAGACTTCCGAGATTTTGATAATGAATTATAGGAAAGATCTGGAAAGTTTGGTCTAATTTCATCAAGTCGCATTTGGATTTTTCACACAAAATGTGAGTTAATTGTTTAACGAGCGAAATGAGCATCGCACTGAGCAAATGATCTCCGAATTGAGTTTTGATTGAAGGACTATGTTCGTATTTTTGTGACTCATAGGAACAAGAATCATCGAATTACGAGTTCGTATGGTGGAGTTAGAGCCTTTTTTTAGTGAAAATAAACAGTGCTGGTGCAACAGGATCTGGTGCACACCTTTAGCGACCAGATTTGGCACTTTTAGTGACGGGATTTTGCTTTTAGCGACCAGAATTGGGTCTTTTTAATGTTGTTCAGTTTTAAAGCCCATTTTAGCGTTTTTTGGGTGAAAGAACACGGCTTGGGGCGATTTTTGAGCAAGAAATCATGAGAAAACTTGAGGTAAGTAACTTGTGATCATTTATACTCCATAATATTAAATTATTATCGAATAATCCGACAAGATTACATGTTTTTGAAGTGTTTAATTGGGGAAAATCTGTAGAAAAAGGTGAAACTAGGGCTTGAGTTTAAGAGACCTTTTAGGGGCGATTTGAGGGGTCAAACGGACTCCGATTTTAGATTTATTTATATGTACAAACTCGTGAGATGATGAGGATCGTTTTGGTATAAAGTTTGTCGAGTTCCGAGACGTGGGCCCGGGGGTCGGGTTTTGACTAATTTCGGGTTTTATGCATAAAGTTGAGATTTTTCGATTGGGTTTCAATCCTTTAGCATATTTTGATGTTATGACTCTGAAGTTAATAGATTTGGAGTACTCAGAAGTTGATTCGAGGGGAAAACACATTGCAGAGTAGCTTTTCGGGCTAGTTTGAGGAAATGTCTTTAAATCCTGTCCTGAGGGTATGAAACCCCGGACTTTACATCCTTTCACGGTTTTGGAGTGACGCACACACTGGATGACGAGTGTGGGGCATGCACAAATTGAAAATTTGGAAAAATGTTCCTTTTTAGGCATTATTGAGTTGCGAAACCGCTTTTAAAGCATATAGTTATTAGTATTACTATGTTTTGTTATACTTGGGATGTAAGCCATGTTTGGGGACTAGTGCCGATCTGTTTTAACTCCTTGGGGGCTATTTTACTGATATTCCTCACTTTGAAACTATGATTTTACACCTAGTCTTTCTTGTGAAATTGTTGACACTCCTATTTGATGATATTACTATTTCTTGAAATGAAATACTGTTTTGGGTCGAGAACCCATATATTTATGGCCCGAGTGTCATATTGAGAGTGTCTGACTGAGTGAGGCCGAGAGCCTATATTGTGAGGATATCTATGATATGAGAGAGGCCGAGTGCCTGAGTGATGATTGCCATGATCTGGCTTATTTATAGCGCTTGGGCTGAAGGAGCCCCTCCGGAGTCTGTACACACCCTAAGTGAGCGCAAGTACCTGCCGTGCGAGTGTGAGTGCCGAGTGATGAGTGGATGGGAGGTATGAGTGACAGTGAGGTTTCTCGAGGGGGTGAAACTGAGTGACTCCGAGGTGCTGAGTGACTGTTATTGAGTGACCGTGAGGTGCTGAGCGACTGATACGAGAAATGATTGGGCCGAGGGGCAAGTTTTATAATGATATTTTGATGAGTTCTGATTTGATTTGTTTCATTCTTTGACCCTGATTTTCTGGGAATTATTACTGAGAAACATTGGAGAAATATATTTGTTCAAGGGATTTTTATGGAAATTGGTTTTCAAATTTATGTATTAAATGTATACTTATTTCAGACTCAGTATTTTACTATTTGTGGATTGGTGTTTTGTGCTGTGTGTTTCTTATCTTCAGACTTGATTTATTTTCATTACTACTGAGTTGACGTACTCATCATTACTCCCTGCACCTCTGTGTGCAGATATAGGTACTGGTTCTGAGCAGTAGTCACTTGCGTCCGTTCGGCATCAACTTTGGGATTTCGAGGTAGCTATCCAGCATCCACAACTTCTCCATTTCCCTTCCTTCATTTAGTATCTAGTATTTGTTTCTGAGACTCTGTATTATGACATTAGCAGTATTAGTCCTACTCTTAGATGCTCGTGATCAGTTGACTCCAGTCCTGGGGGATTGTTTAGGCTGTTAGTTTAATTTTATGCTGCTTAAAGACTTAGAGAAATTTTTTACGTGGTTGAATATTATTAATGATTCTGAGAAACTTTATTACAATAAATGTGTAATTACGTGATAGTGGATAGCCTAGTTCCACGATAGGCGCCATTACGACCTGTTAGGATTTGGGGTAGTGACAAAACTCAAGATAACAATGGCAGAAGCACATGATTTGCAAGATTAATTGTGCAACAATTAAGAGCTAATAACAATTTTATCTATAATAGAGTTTCTGTCAAACAAAGAACATATCAATTCATAGCACCAAGATTTTACCTTAGTAAAGAAAGAGATGAAAATTGACCTCAAATATTTCTTCTACAAGTCCCTAAGACAAAAAGTCAGGTCACTGACCATAATTTGACACAACGATTCGTGTGAATCTCGTCGGCGACAACCTCGAAACTCGATTTTGATGCTATTGTTTTATGGCAATTTAAGGTATTTGTGAGTTGGTTTTCATGGGTGTTGAAGCTGGGTTTTTGGTGGTTGTTTAGTGCTGGATTTGCAGCCGGTTGAAAAGGAGGTCTGGCGGAAAATCCGACATTGTTTTGTTGTGGAAAATGGCGTAACTTTGTGGTGATGTTACAAGCGCTGAATTTCGGCTTTCGACGGAGGCAGTGCAGGCCTATTTCCGTCCAGATCTGGTCCGATTCGACTTTCAGAAATAGAGGAGGTGGCTATGCGTTTCTCATATTTTGGAGGATGAGAGCTCTCTTTTCCTTTTTAGTCTTATGTTTTAGTTGTTGGTTCCTTTCTTTTTTTGTATTTTTTTTGTGTTTTTCTTTTCAACTAAAAAATCAAAAGAACATGAAGTCAAAGGATGGTGAGGAAAACGACTGATTTTTTTTCTTTCAAGGAGATGGCTGCTATTTTTAGGGGTGAAGGAATTCTTGAGAACGGCTGAAGGTTAGGGGCCTAAAATTAGGTCTTAGGTGTTTTTGTGCGTGTTTATATAGGAGTAGGGTATTAAAATTATGATTTTGTGGGATGGGGATTAGTTATAAGAAAGGAGAAATCCGGTTGGACTTGGGTGATTTGGGCCGATTGGAATTGTTCCAATGTGACCTTCTTCAGCTTTTTGATCAATTGTCTTCAAATTGTAGACACTTAACCATTAATTCAAATTAATCATATTTTTTGCATAAGTAACCTATGCTATTTTTATCTAATAATTAACTAATAATTTAAACTAACAATGACAAATATATTTTTGGTATTTTATATTTTATAAATGCAACTAACATGCAATTAAAATCTAAAATTCAATGCATAATTTTTTTTTTGTTGGCATTTTCATGATTTAAAGTGCTTATGCATAAAAATGAAATGCAAAACAATTTAACTAAACTAGAGAAAAGTTCCTAAAATTATACAAAATCGATTAAAACTATTTTAAATTATTTACTATTTTTTGTTATTTATTTTTTGGAGCAATTTGGCATTTGCGCAAAAATTAGGTGTTCATAGCTGCCCCTCTTTGCTCGAGAACAAGAAGAATTTTCGGGCAAAGACAAAGTGAGCCGTGTGACTAATTTTTTACCGTATTTTTATTCAAAAAAAGGAAGAAAATAAAAGGTGTAACCGAGTCCTGGTTTTGGACAGCATACATATCCCGGGTTATAAAGGAATCAGGTCGCATGTAGTTCAAGAAGTTTTGGGGTGATGGAGTGTGTGGAGAGGATGAGGGTTTCGAGTGAGGTTTCGTTCCGCCGAGGTTCCAGTTCGCAGTCCTGTTATTACATCAAAATCAAAATGAAAAAGACTAACTAAGTCTATCAGCTATGACTTACAAGGTTCCTATCTATAAATCTTTTGAAGCTTGATCTTGAGTCTTGAATGATGCTTCATGCAGACTTTTGATTTGAACATTGATGCCTTCTAGCTGCAGGTGCTAGTTCATTCTTCTATGGCTTCTTTTGATGAAAACCGTACACACAATGCTCGTGACTTCAGCCATGTCTTGAGCAGTTCAAATCTTTCATCCGCTTCTTTATTTTCTTGATTCACTTGTTTTCTTTTTCTTTTCTGCATTATGGATTGAGACTTCTTATTTTGGTAATATCGAACTCCGTGCCTTGAGGTAAAACCTGCTTAGACACCAAAACAAACAAACAAACAAAATTTTTTTGTCCCAGTTTTCACTAGGAAAATTTCGTGAGTTATTTGTAGCAAAAACTCTAAACTACTTCGTTATTGAAAGAAATAAAAGGTCGGAAATAGTGTACCCCGAAAGTAACATGATGATTTTTTTTGTGTGGATGGTGTTTCTTATTTTCGAAATGATGCCTCAACTAAGGATTGATGTACCTTATATTGGGAAAATGTGGCTAGGGAATGGAATACTCTCTATATTGGCAGTGATATCAGGGAGTGGTGTACCCTGCATTTAAGATCAAATCAACTAGAGGGTGGATACCCTATGTCGGAAAAGGAGACTAGGGAGTGGAGACTCTCTGTTGAAAAAGAAGACTAGGGAGTGGAGACCCTATTTCTAAAATAAAATCAACTAGGGATTGGAGACCCTATGTCGGAAATCCATCAACTAGGGAGTGGAAACCCTATGTTGGAATCAACTGGGGAGTGGTGACCCTATGTTGGCATCATGTTATGCTGGCATCAACTAGGGAGTGGAGCCCCTATGTTGTAAAACGAGACCAGGGAATTGTATACCCTATGCTAAAATGAACCAAGAAGGATTTTTGTTTTTCAATTTTTTTGTGGAGAAATTCATTCTTTTAAACAAATTGCCCCAATGCTTATTTTCTGAGGACATAAATAAACTATTTTTTTTCTCTTTTTTTTTAAAAACAAGACTTCTTCTTTTTTAAAATTATCATAGGAGAAAATTCATCAGACTATGTTTTCTTATCTTAGGAGAAAGATTCATCAGACTAAGACGTCTATCCTAGGAGAAAGTTCATCAGACTAGGTTTTTTTTTTTTTTTTGGTATCTTAGGAGAAAGATTCATCAAACTAATATTTCTATCCTAGGAGAAAGCCCATCAGACTAGGTCCTTTTTTTTGTTATCTTAGAAGAAAGATTCATTAGACTAAGATTTTTTTCCTAGGAGAAAGTTCATCAGACTAGGTCTTCTATCTTAGGAGAAAGATTCACCGGACTAAGATTTTAATCCGAGGAGAAAATTCATCAGACTAGGTCCTTTTTTTGTTATCTTAGGAGAAAGATTCATCAGACTAAGATTTCTGTCCTAGGAGAAAGTTCATCAGACTAGGTCTTCTATCTTAGGAGAAAGATTCATCAGACTAAGATTTTAATCCTAGGAGAATATTCATCAGACTAGGTCCTTTTTTTGTCATCTTAGGAGAAAGATTCATCGGACTAAGATTTCTGTCCTAGGAGAAAATTCATCAGACTAGGTTTTCTATCTTAGGAGACAAATTCATCAGACTAAGATTTTTATTAAAAGAAAATCCATCAGACAAAGACTTTTATCCTAGGAGGAAAAATGTACAAAGCAATGAAATTTTTTTATGCACACTAGCAAGACAAATAAAAACAAAGATTTGAGAAACTTCTTTTTGTCGACTCTTCTCTTCAGTTCATTCTTTTTTTTTTTCAACCACTTTCCTTGCACTGTTTTGTTCCTGTTGCAAACAAAGAAAGTTTTGTCAGTTTTGAAAGTGGTGGTCGGTCTGTGGCCTTGAGTCATGAGCAGCTTGGCTTTTGCTCAATCAACTTGAGTCGGTTTCAAGAGACTTTTGCTCTGCATCAACCCTGATTGTTTCACACCCAATGCCATTTGTATTTGTAGCTCAGTCAGCCTTATCCCAACAGGATATCTTTGCTTAGGCAAACCTTTTTTGATATCTAGATTGGTTTCTTGCCTTTTGGAGCAATTTGTCTGCCAGAGAGAATCATAGGTTATCTTTGCTTGCGCCAAGTAGGCTGACAAGGGCATTTTTGGGGGAAATCCTCTGCATGTTGACTGTAACAACTGAATGTGCTGGCCAAATTCACTTTGTGCAACTGAAAAGCTGATAGCTGATTTTGAAATATTTTCTTGCTTGTTTTGACAAGGACTGACTCAAAATGAAGGACACAATGATGCAAAGAAACAGTATTAACAAGAAATGCCCCTGTCAGGAAGGGAAGAAGGGAAGTTTTTTTAAATTTGGCGGTAACTAGCCTTAATGATCATGACATGCATTTTGGACGCAATGGCATCTATCAAACTGATCAAATCTTCCCTTTCACCATTCTTATGACCTTTGAAGTCGGGCTTGTTCGTGCTAATCCTTTGCATCAGCTTCACGACTCGCCTTCGACTAGTGTTGCCCCGAGGGGTTTTCACCAACAAGTCTCTCTCATTTATTTTTCTCTACTTACCGTCACCTTACAGTGCCCGTGAAGGTTTTCACTAGTTAGACTCTCTCATTTACTCTTTTTCTTTTTCTCTTTATTTTTCTTCTTTTATTTTTTCTTTTGTGAGCAACATGACAGTGTTCTATGCCATGTGACAACTGTTGCTCATTGCATGCGACTCCTGGCATTCTTGAAGGCATGTCGGGATGTCTTTATTTAGACGGGTTTTGGATAGGATTGGAAGAAGGGACGACATGAAGGATCAAAGTAAACTCAAAATGAGGGGTAGTAGACTTACAACTATTGGAATCGACTCTTTTGAAAAAAGAAATAAACTTTTTGCCCCTGTTTCAGATCTTGGGGATTTTTGGATTTTTTTTTTGAATTTTTTTTTGTTGGACCGAACCGTGTAAGGCTGCCTACGTATCCTTTTTAAAGGAATCGGGTCGAACATAGTTCAAACATCTAACCTGACTTTTTTCATCTTTCTTTCTTTTCTTTGTCTTTATTCTTTTTTTCATTTTTTCTATTTTTGTTGTTTTCAAAACAAGTTTTCCCAGCTTTTATTTTCTGGGGGCATGGACTTTGACCATTTTTTTTTCTTTTTCACTTGAACTTTCTAAAAGTTGCCCCAGTTTGTACTCTTGGGGTATGGACTTTTCTTTTTATTTTTTTTCATTTTCATTTTTCGTACTTTTAACTCTAAACTTGATTCCAAAAGGGGCGGTCAAAGAAAAATGACACCGGCTCCAAAAGGGGTAGAGAAGGGTATAAAGTGTTTAGATAGCAGAAAACGGGCCTCCCAACCTCGAGAACGCTAAAACATATTATCTTTTCGCGATCATAGCATTGATGAACATGTCTATCTTCTTGGTGTGTCGTGGTCGAAAGACACTTTCTATCCATTAATGTCAAACTTTAGACCAAGCCTCAATTGATTAAACATCCTCAAGCCCGATCTTTACAATGATTTGAAGGTGAATTTTACTCGACCTTAATTCCAAAGTATTTCAACTCTTTATTCATCCTCAAAAGTGTCTTTTTCTTAGTTATCCAATTCAAGCTTAAATCAATTTTCTAAGATCTGGCCAAAAATTCCGCATGCATGTCATATCACTGAAACTAGCGGGAAAAGAGCTAAGCGTGGAATGACACAATAGGACAAACTGTATTTCATTGAGAAAGGATGA